>PVKU01014251.1:0-24138 GCA_004027475.1 Anoura caudifer
AAGTTAAGTTCCTACCTTAACTCTGTATAGCATTAAATAAACATTTCCTTTCCTTTTCACAAACCTCTGGCTTTGAGAGGCATCTTTCCATAAAGCGGCGGACAATAATGGACCTTCTGTTTGCTCGGTAACAGTTTTGGGGGGCTCGTCCGGGATCTTAATTGCCCGTGGAAGACTGACCCCTCAGGTTCGAGAAAGCAAGACTTTGGAAGTGTTTTGCCAGTCTCGAGAACCAACTGTTGCTCGGTAACAAAGGTTGTGAAACCCATGAAGCCTGAAAAATAAATTCCTGCTGGAGAAAACTGTGTCCAGATGCTGTGCATAAAGTTACAGGATTTACAAAAGAGTCAATGAAGGAAATCATAGAAGAAGTTATGGATATGGTAATAAAATGTCAGTAAGGGGTTTCAAGATATGAATCTTGGAGAAATGATGAGCTAAGAGACACCGCAAGCAGAGGAATTAACAGAAGATGACTTGATGAGGATGAGTGCTTCTGAACCAGTGTCAGGCAGTAAGAAGAACACATAGAAGGCAGTGCCAGAGAACAAACTGATATTAAACAATCTGGCATAAGGATTCTGATTATTCAAGACTACTTTTTACTTCTTTTACGACATAGATTCGTCTGTGGTGGGGCACTGAATCTAAGGCAAAATGTGGAAAGATACTATATAGAGAGAGTTTTTAAACAATTGAAAAGCAAAAGGTCAGACAAAAACACAATGTATGTCCATAATATTGCACCAAGTATGTCCGGGTCCCCTGCCTCCCCTTCCACCTCCTGTACCTCTTCTGCCTCTGCCACCCCTGAGGCAGGAAGACCAACCCCTCCTCTTTCTTCTCCTCCTGAGCCTACTCAACATGACGGTGATGAAGATGGAGATCTTTACAATGACTCAGCTCCACTTAATCAATAGGAAAAAAGCATCATGCCATACAGTTAAGAAACAAACTTACCTGATGTAAATGTGTGTGAGTGTCTTAGTGTGAAAATCTAATAAGTGTACAGAATGAACAGTATCTGGCCTTCCTGTGTCATCACCATCATCACCTAAGTATTCGTTTTTGTAGAACATCCTGTGGGAGACTTGTGTGGAAGTGAATAATATATCTTTACATAGGCTTACAGGGAGTTGATATTCAATAAAAAAAGTAAGAATGTGTTAGTTTCTTTACTATTTTATAACTTTGCTTTCATGAATAATATTACCATGCAGTATGTCTTTTTCTCACAATTGGAGAAAACTGTGTCTATTATCACAGGTGATTTTTTTAATGGAAAAATGCTTGCAATACTGTATTATTCATATGACTGTGTGCCACAAAAGTTTATAATGACTTGAGGCAGGATAGTAAGAAGCAGAGAATTCCATGACAAATGGAATAAGGGAAACTGAGACAAATTATATAAACAAGGCCAGATGAATCACAAGGTTATATCTTCCCTAACCAAAGACACTTAGGAGCAAATGGTTTACACATTCCAGACAGTCCCAGTCCCAGTCCCTCTTTGATGATGTTCTTTGAAAACAAAACTAACCAGAAAAAAACATGACCCATCTATACACACATTTTAATGGATCATATTGAAGGACACACCTGGAAAGCTAATGAATATTCTGTTAAGACCTTTCCCTGAGACCTCCTCTGGAATTCCCTCCAGGCAAAAAAAAAAGAAAGATAACAAGCCTCAAGATAAAGGACCCATCCTGCACTCACTAGAGCACACTCATACCTATCTCTGCTCTTTTTCTTCTAAACCCTAAGGGGTTCCAGGAGACTTACAACAAGGAAAGCATTAAGCAGTGGCAGCTTGTCCCCAGGTTACCCCATGAACCTGTCTCAAGGCCCCTCTTCCCTCTGACTTCCCAGTGAGCTAACAGCAGTACCCCTTGTCTCACTGCTGTCACTGTAAGTTTTACTTCTCAGTGAGCCAAATCAGCCCCACAAAGGCTCTCTCCTGTTGTTTCTTATAACTTAAGCCTTCCCTGTGTTTCACTGTCCCCAGTTTAAATAAGCTACTCTCAAAATCTCCTGGGCTCATTTTGTGAAGTCTTTCCTGAACAAAGTCAAAAGTCAAGAACCCACACACTACCAGTGCCCCCGCCCCAGGCTGCCCTACTATGGGCCTATCCCTATCCAGTGGCACACTCATTTATTAGTATATAGGCTAGGCTATCATGAAATGATCATGCCAGTTACACTAGGCTACTATACATTAATCATAATGCTGCTTCTTTGTTATTAACACATGAATCTTTAATGCCTGGAAATAAATATGATTTTCTGTCTTCCGTTATATTTTCATTTCTGTGTCGAGTGCTAATAACATATATAGCATTGCTTTGTATGATATAAGAAATTGTTAATGCAGGCCCTGACAGACAGAAGACTCACCTTGTAAACAGCAGATATAAACTTAAGGTGTCAATAAACACAGTCCAGTACTATAAATGTATTTTCTCTTCCTTATTGCCTTAGGATCATTAACATTTTTTCTCTAGCTTACTTTATTTGATATTGCAGTACATAATACATTTAACATAGAAAAAAATATGTGCTAATCAACTACTTATGTTATCATTAATATCTCTGGTCAACAGTTGGCAATTAATTAAATTTGTGGGGAGACGAAAGTTATATGTGAATTTGCCACTGCACAGGGTTTGGTGTCCTTAACCTCCGCATTGTTTAAGGGTCAACTGTGTTTCATTCCTTCCTCATTATCGTGTATTTTACCACAAGATAATATCACAGCAGAGGATTAAAAAAAATAACAGTTTAAGATTCCTGTGTAACAAGTGATGCACAAATGCACAACTGTAGTATATCTTGAAAACTAGAACGCCTGAGTAATGTGAAACAGTTTTCACATTAGAAATGATACATAATCATCCATTCTTTACATCTTCAAAGTGAGTTTTAAAACAATACCAAAATGCCTTTATTGTGTTGCAAAGGGTAGAAGAAAATATTAACAGACTCCATAATCACTGGAGATTTAAATCAGCTGATCATCAGGTGGGTCTTTTCTTTCCATTTAGCTTACTTAGCACTTCTACTTTGTACTTTGAATTCACAAAGTGCTTATCAGCCTTATTAGTTAACCCTTGTAATGTGTCCATGAAGTAGATCGATGGCAAGCTTTAGCATGACATACTTTAGTGTACCTCTCTGAGAGATGCCAGCAATGAAGCACATGGAGATTAAATGATTGCTACACAATTGCCCATCCAGTCGGAAGAGAAAAAGTCTGGCAATAATTTCCTACTTTCTAGCCCTTAGTGATAATAATCTAATGCGTAGTATCCTTTAAAAATGAAAGCTCTCAAATGTATTCTCTTAGGAAATGTATTCATTGAGCAAGTATATTGTATATTTCTTTGTCACTTCCCCATTTAAGATGGGATCATCTTAAAAGGCTATGACATAAATTGTTGTGGAAAAGATCGATTAGTTTAAAAGCTTTTTCCTTTTAACAGATCAGATAGTCATTATATTTTACCCTTTTGTATGTAATTTTCATTGAGCCATTTTAATCATTTGCTCATTTGAAAAAATTTCACCAAAACCCAAGAGGCCTATGAATCTCTTTATCACCTCTGGCTTGTTTTGCTGATCCCTGGGTTTGAACTTCTGGGAACTGGGGGACAACTGACTAACTCTGAAATCCATCTCTTTAGAAGGAAATTTTTTAAAGAGCTGTTAAATTCTTTTCCTGGGTCAGACACACTACCTCATTTATAATCTTTTCTCTCATTTGAGCACATCATTTGGAAATATTTATGAGAAATGAAAGAAGAATATCTTTTGAACCTGAGGGTAAAGAGAAAGATATTGTCAGTTCAATGGGAATAAGCCTAAATCTCTCTTTCTTTCTTTCTTTCTTTCTTTCTTTCTTTCTTTCTTTTTTTCTTTCTTTCTTTCTTTCTTTCTTTCTTTCTTTCTTTCTTTCTTTCTTTCTTTCTTCTTGATGTATCAATCTTTTAATTTCACATATTTTCCCAGTATTCTACCCCTTTTGTTATTTTACACCTGCATGGCACCTTTATTTGGAAATAGAGAGAAAAAAGTGTCAAAATGTACCACTTTTAGCCGTAGTCACAGGCTTTTTAAAAACAATATTCTCAGCCTAAAAAAGGGAAGGATGTGTTAAAAATGATTTTGAAAAACCTCACTCCCTTCTCTTGGTTGTCAAAGTTTCCCTGCTAATCAAACAGTCACATCACATAAGACATCAAGACATAAAATATGTGACTCCATATAGGTAAAAATCTTCCCCAGTCCCAGATTTCTCTCTGTTCTCATACCAGCATGCTTGTCACCACATGCCTTGGCTGCAGTGGGTAAAGAAAGTGGCAAGGCATGCTGACAAATCCATCTTTCCTATGATGAGAGCTTGTCTCCTCCTATGTTTGAAGGCAGTTTTAAAACTTAACCCCCCAGTGCAAGTGTGGCTTGCCTCATTGGTGGATGTGGCAAACCAGGGACAGTTGAATAAAAATTATTTTCTCCTGGAACTTCAAAGGACTGCTCAACCCAGTGAGTTAATGGGATATTTCAATGGCATATTACAGCATCCTGATTTCTGAATACGTTCATACCTAAAAACAGAGTGACAGGATACTTTAAGTCATCAATAAGGAAAGATTCCTCACTCATGCCTTGAAAATAGGAATAAATGTGCAAATCTATGCAATTGTGCTTCCCTTCCCATCTATCTTGTCAAATGAAAATCGATGTGGGAATCAAGTCAAATGTGCTTCAGCAGATTAGAAAGAAATAATGTATATATTTCTTTTCTCTTGAGGCACACGCAGCAACTATCACTTTCTGCTGTGCCAATTTGTCTTGGGCTAGAGGTTCTGAAGGTTAAACTTTCAAGGTCCTGTGAACGAGAAGCCACTGCTACACAGGGTGAAATAAACACAGAAGAAACAACCTGTGGACAAAATAAGGAACTGTAGAATAAACTCTGGATTGCATCTTCTTTATTTTTATTTCTTACTTTCAAGAGCTAATAATGATCACTTGAATGCTTAATAGTTATAAAAGTTGTGAAATAATTAAAAGTTGTAAAAGTATATGTAAAAATATTTCCTAAAAAAATAGGCAGCTTTTTAGTTTTAGGGTTTTTTTTAATTTTTTTTTTGTCTTTTATTCCATTTGTTCTTACTTGATCTCAGTCACCCTATTGTTCCCTTGTGCGTAGATGTGTGTGGATGCATGTGGGTGTAGGGGCTGCAGACAAGGGTTGGGGAGACTTGTGAAAAGAAAAGGAATAGGTGAATAAAACATGAACTATTTGAAGAATGGATTTTGGTCAGTGTCAAAAGCCAAATGTGATTCACTGTATAAACCACTCATTCATCACCATGCCTACATGTTTGCTTTCTCCACTAACACTATTATAGTCCCTTTAGTACACTCCCAGCACCATGATAATTTACTTACTCTGTATAGATCCTTATTCTTTTCCAAGGACATGACATGCTTCTCTCATTTCCAAGTGCACATGTAATTTTTCTTAAAGACAGTATTGGCATATTCAAAGTAAAGGGCAGATAATTCTTAATTACGCTTTGCTTTTGTAAAACCAGTTTTTAAAATTTATCAGGACGACATGCATTGAAGACCCAAAATATTATAATCCCCCTGCCCTGTCTTTGGGACTTGCCAGCGTGTCAAGTTGTCTAGGAAAATCTCATTATTGCAGGGCTCACTCTCCAAGCAACTATTAGCAGAGAGAAAGCAGGATGAAAAGTAACCCAGGTGACTGTCTGCAAATTGACACAGATTAACTTTTCTTTGTCCAGAATCCTGGTGGAATACAAAAGAGCTATGGAAAGTCATTTCAGATACAATGCTAAGAATAAAGCTGAAATATGGCACCTAGGAATCTATGAATTGCAACAAGTGCCACACAACTGAAAGAAATGTAAGTAAAAATAATTTGTCCCAAAATGATATCCCTGGAAAGTTTTCAACAAGCTTCGACATGTTCCTGTAGCTGACAATTTATTTAATTGGGAAGGCTATTAAACCATTTGGCTGCAATGGGAAAATCCTATTAGATTATGAAGCTACACATGTAATGACAGGTTTATCTTTTCTCCTTTGTGTTCAGTTGGGGACACTTTATTCGTCCACGGAGAACTGATTTTATCGCAGGCAGAGTTGGATTTTTCCCAGGAATCAATTCCCAGTTTAAATCTAGGCCTAAGGTGTCCAGGCTTCAGCCAGAAATTTCTGAGAGGAGGATGATTAAAATGGTCGCTACTATCACGGTGATTATTTTTCTCAGCATTCTCACAGTCCAGCTTCAGGAGTCAAGATGAACAACACTTCAGGTTTATGGATTTCTGGGAAGGTCATTTTAATCTCTGTTAGTCTAAAATAAATATTGTGTGTAAAAAAATTGGAGAGAGCAGAAATTTGATATTGATTTTCAATATTGAACCTAATAAAATGACATTTATCTATGAAAACATAAAGGTGTATACTCTGGAATTATGACTATTTCAATTACATTAATTTCTTGTTAACTTGTGATCACTAAGGATCCCTAAGAATCACTTTGGCATTTTTCTTGCCATTAAATTTATTGCTAAGTTTTTACATCCAGTGATATTTCAACATTTCAGTTTGTGACACCAACTCAGAATATCTGCTTTTTGAAGGAATAGTAAAGTTTAAATGACAATTTTCCCCAAGGGAACCAAACTCTGATGAGTAACAAACACACATACCAACACCAAAATCCACAAATGCTTAAGCTTATGAGTAATACAAGATCCTTTATTAGTCCTATGATTTGTTCAAAATTTTGCTTGTCCAGTAATTTTTAATTTCTACAGCTGTATAATACTTACAAAAAATCCTGATCTTTCTCTTGGTGACTGACTACTTGGCATCCACACATTAAAATGTAGACATCTACTACAACTCTTTCTGACATTTGCATGTCTACTATGTTCACTACTTAATTTCAGTTTTTAAGTACAATTATAAAAATCTGTCCATGCAAGGCAGGTGACTTAACAGGTGTGATTATCTTTTGTAATTCCTCTCAGTAGAAAAGCACTAACGGAATTTCACTGCCTTGTAATAATAAGTCTGGAAATTAAATTGGCATCAAGTAAGAGAAATTTAAATATCACAAACAACTTACAAGATAAATATTGTTTCCATATTTCAGATGACTACACTGAGGATCAGAGAAATTACCATACGCAAGGGAACCTAACGAACAAGGGAGCGAAGGCGGGGCGGCTATGCTGTAACCACAGGCCTCACAGAGTCCTTCGACAAGAAGTAGTGGTAACAGAATTGAGCCAATTGGGCAAAGCTTAAGCATCTCTCCTCATTAAAGCAAAGCAGCTTCACATGGAACTTATTTAGGTTGGAATTCTAAGTAACAAATAATTCGTCTTAAGAAAAGATGGATAGCTTAGAAAATGTACTGCAGGACACAGAGGGCCACCCACTGTCCTGGTTTGCCTAGACCCAGGTGGCCAGGACACACAAGTCTCAGTGCTAACATGGGGGAAGTCCAGAGAGATGAGAGTGAGTTTGTTGCCCAGTACCTGACCTTTTATTAATATATCTATCGTTGAAGCCTGGAGTTTTAGCAGATGGTAAATAACGCATGCTGAGCACTTTAATTTATGAGGGACATGACCCTGATCCACAGCTGCATGTGATCCAGTGTTACCAGGACACACACATACCTGGGCCTTGGCTTAGTGCAAAACATGTGTGATTATGTACTGACCCATCTGAATTTTTCTGTGCTCACCTGTGTTAAAAGCAGGCATAAATTTCTATATACTATATATTAAAATTATATATTTTTTTACCTTTGGTTACATCTTGGGAATTTTTGTCCCATCACAGAGACCTTAATTCTGAGCTTTATTATGGGCTAAAATGTAGAAACTTTATTTTAACAGGTGATGTGAACCTGGATGAGTCTCTGGCTATACTGAAGGACACTCACTGCCTTTGAGGCTATTGCTCTGAAGATTCCACAGCTTCTGTGTTGTCACTGAGTTACTTTCATGCCATGTAGTTCTTCATCCTACTGGTACCTGCCCAAAGCTCTGAGAGATACTGGGTGTGTGGGCCTCATACAGCTAGAATATAATGGAAAGAAATGCAAAAATTGAAATACAATGTGATCATTCTTCTTAACAATGCTTACATAAGAGTTTGGTGTAAGATTTGATTCTGTTTCTTTTTTCCCTGCACAATAGGCAATCATCTGAGGAATGTGTGCAAAAAATGTGACACTGACTTTTCATTGATTATAAAGATCACTTTGGTATGAAGGGCATATTTCAACACTTAGGTGCTCATTGAAATGACCCAGAAAAAAGATGGTTAGTTAATCCACTGAAGAGTAGGGCTGAAGAGAGTCATAGTTGCTCAGTATACAACAAACATAAGAAGCATAAGCTCTCATTGTTTAACAGGTGCAGGAGACAAGCAGACAGTCTTCCTGATTCAGTGAAACATGTTCAGTGCTAATGAGATTTTAAGTTACATGATTGCAAAAGGCAGGGACCCACTCAGAAACACTCTGATATGTATGTGGATGAGCATTCGATCCCCAAAACAAAGTGGCTATAAAATAAGATGAGCTCAGAATCTTGAATTACCTTTTAATAAATATAAGAATACAATATCATTAGCATTGCAATAGAGTAGAGACAAGAAAGCAAACCTTATTTGCCATGCCTTCAGAAGTGAAACTCATAGGGTCTAAATCTACATTTACATATGGCTACTGTTATTTTTTTTTAATTTTTTTGTAATCCCTTTACCTAATCTTTATATAAGAGAACCATTTGTTGAAATTCCTCAGGACCTTCTAACCAATCCAGAGATTGATGACTTTCCTCCCCCTGACATACCTGTTCAATTAGGTAGAGGTCAGGGAGACATTTGCTCCATATTTCACCGAGTATTAAAGATTTCAATGAAAATAGAGTTTAATTTTAGGTCTCGAGACACCACAAACCAAATTCACCCTTCACTTGTAAAAACAGTGACAATTAGTCCCTTTCTCCCCCAGATTCTTCATTTCCATTTTTTTAATTTCTCTCATTATTTATTGACTAATTTGGTTAGTTCCAACTTCCCTCTCCCACTCTCCTGTTTACCCTCTTGATATACGGCTTGACTGGATCAAATGCAGCGGAGGGCCTCATTAATGCTGAGCAGTGAGTTTTGACAAACTCTACTTTCACACCAGCTCCACAAGAGAAATACATAATATAATTTTTATGGTTGACTGCCTTGAGAAAATTTAGCACACCAGAAACATAATTCATTCAAGGGGAAAAAATCTCTTTAGCTGAGTTATTACCAGCGTGCAGCTCTCCAGCTGGAAATGAAGTTTGAAAGCTTCTGTGTACATAAGGAGCACAAATGGATTTGGGTCATCAATAATGCGACTAAGTTCAGAATCGGGGTGTTAAGGGATTTCCCTCTAACAAATAATAACGGTGTGCATTGTGCTTGTGTCTCTAAGGTGACTGAGTACTGTGCTACATTACATGTATTACCTCATTATAACCCTAACAGCCTATCATATGAACATTATTATCCCCATTTACAGTTATGAAAGCTGAGGACCAGAAATGTTGAATAACTCCCACAAGAGTCACATCACTGGTAAGTGCTGGATACAAGTCTGTTAAATTCCATAGCTGAGGCTTTTCCTATGACTTTCATGAAGTTTTTACTTCTCATCCTAACTAGGCATTTGTTCTGTAGTGAATGTCTGTGAACCATGTGTGATGTCCCACATTGTCAATGCAAGCATGAGAGAGCACTAAACACACAGAAGACATCATCTGATCTGAAGAAAAGAATGGAAAGCTTTTAGTCTCAGAAACATGATGTAGTGAACATACCAATAGGGGAGTAGATGATGAAGAGGGCAGGAGCCAGAGTTGATTTCCATACTAATAAATACTAATACTAATACTAATAATAAATAAATACTAGCACATGATAATGCATATCCCTTGCCAAATTGTCTGTGTGCTGTTGTTTGCAAAATCTAATTGTCTCACACTAGAGTGTAAAATGTGAAGCAAAAATGTTTCTTGTCATATCTATCTATCTATCTATCTATCTATATGTAGAGAGAGCTTAGATCCTCAATACAATATTTGCATGTATCTGATAAAGAAACCCACTGCAGTGGCACTTTTAAAAAGAGTAATTTAAAAGTAAATGAGAAATAATGTGAGGCCAATAGCGAGGAATATATTATTCCCCTTTCTCTATGGATTTTCCTTTGACCATCTAATTCATTTGCTGCATCTGTTTTAGAACACTTTGTTGCAAGAAATAAACTCAAATATTCTTCAAAAATAAAAAGGAAGGGAAGTGTGAAGAATGAAACCTGGAAATGCAAAGATATCTGGCACTTACTTTAATACTTACCTCTCATCTTTACTGTACTCTGTAATTTGGGCTCAATTTCATCTGTAAACTTTCTCTGATATTCAGTCCACTTGGTAGGCAGAAGATGGTTATTTAATAGTCCCAAGTTTATACATCACTATGGAAACAACCTGGACAGATATTCTTAGTGCTAATTTCAATTTTCTGGGAAAGGAACACCAATATCCTCATTTTATTCAAGTCTCAGCTCCTGGTCCAGCCAATGTAATCAGTGACTCATAAGGTACAGACATGGTTTGGATCCCTCCCTCACCCACCCCAAGCTGTTTAGGAATCTGAGATCAACCTAGAATTATGCTGAGCAGAACAAAGACTTCCAAAATGCTCTATATCTTCTTTTGTTGATTTATTCAAGTTACAGCCTCTATATTGTATGTTCTTGTTTCCAAATTGCTCTCAAAATATATTTGCAATAAATCTTGACTGATTATATTTCTCCATTCACAAGGGGGATTTGATATAGTTGATGGGATCACATTGGCTTTCCCACTTATATGACCAAAGGGATCACTGTGTGACCATTTAGGTCATGGCAACTGAGGTCAATTACAAAAGATTAAATTAGGTACAAGGGCATTTTCCTGAGATTAGAGAATGTCTACTTCCGTCTCTTCTCCTTTAGCTTATACCTGTTTTCAGTCTATATAATGCCTGAATAAGAGCCTTAGTATTACCATTTAATTCTTGGTATTTTTATTATGTTCTTTGTGCAATTATCTTGTTTGCTGTTAATTGTAGAAATTAATGTTTTCTGTTTTTATACTGGAAATGTCTTAAGGATAGGGGAAAGATTCAAATGGTTTTGTCTAAATACTTGTCTGTTTTCAAATGGAAGCTCTTAATAATTATCATTTAATGGCAATGAGTGTCATGGAAATGATGGGAATAAAATGAAACAATATATTAATCAGTAAAATAGTGGAAGCAATCGCTAAGAATAAAAATTTACATTCCTAGAACATCATGCCTAGCAACAAATCCACTGTCAATTGTAGTTTAAATTCCTCAGATCACTTCAAATAACGTTGAAATATTTTGTGAATTCTCATGCCAAAGCAATGGTTTCATAATATAGTAGAGACAGCAAAATAATCTAAGGCCAAATATTGTTTACCTCTGTAGTGTCTGGTGAAAGCAAAAAATTTATACTGCACCTTGTAGAACAGAATTTAAACAACAGGTGAAAACCAAGTTAAGAAGAAGAGGCATCAGAAGAAAGTTGATGAAGTACAGAAATGCTAGCCAAGGTCTGAACTGAACAACTCATGAATTTGAGGATTTGAGTCAAGTGAGTAGCCAGTATTGAGGAATAAAGATCTCAAACATGCTTTTGATTAGTGCTAAGACCTTCCAAGATCCCCAATGTTACTACAACATAACATTCATGATTTGGGAGAATATCTAGTTTTCCAAGCTTCTTAATGTAATTCTAAATCTTAATCACAGATTAGAATTAACTAGAAAGTTTTTAAAACTCTAGATGTCTGCACTTCTTCCTAAATTAATTGAATTTTCTCCCAAGTGCCTTCTGTGATTATCAAGCCCAACCAGAGTTGAGAACAGTGACCTAGAAGCACTGATATTTTCAGTCAGCAGTTACAGCCTTAACCTTCAACCTGGATGACTTAAGGCATCATTTTTCTAGTTTGTGGAATCTATTTTCTTGTACGATATTATTCAATCATTCATTCACTCCTTAATTCATTATTATGAATTAATAATAATGAATAGTAGTTTAACTACTAGTTAAACTAGTTGTGACTGCATTTGTTTGAAGAAGAAATATTGTATTAGATACTGAAAACACAGTGAACAAATATCTTAGCACCAGACTTAGTGAAGATGATCATCTTATGGAGGAAGAATATGACTCAAATAGTCACTAAAATAAAGTATATTTACAAAGTATAATGCATGTTAAAAAGGAAAGTTAAAGATTTTGATGGGAATATAAGAATTTGAGATTCAGATTGGTGGAGTAGGAATAATCTATGTGAAATTCCTTAACCACAGACCTAAAGGGATGCAACATGAGTTATTTTAAAAGGGGTAGGAGGTAAGAGGAGCCTGAGCAGAAGAATTACCTTTTACAAAACCCTTGGTTAAGAGAGATCAGCTATGCATTTAAGGAAATGAAAGAAAGCCACTATGTTGATGCATAGAATACAATGAAAGATTAGTAAGGTATAAGCCTGGAAAAGTTGCAAATGTCAACTAAAACAGGGCTTAGAGAACTTGCTCAGAATATAGACTTCAAAGCGCTGTTTTTTACTCTTGTTAATTGCATATTCAGTAGAACATGACTGAAAGGGTTTTAAATAGTAAAGGCCATGGTCCAATTTGCAAATTCAAAAATCATTCTGACATGATGGCTGCTGTCTAAAGAATGATTCCAAGAGGGGCAAGTTTGCAGTAAGATCGGCTCACAGACAATTACACTAGTTCAACCATAAAATAATGATAATGTGAACCAAAGAGAGAGAAAGAGTTGAAGAAAAATGGGTGAAACTGAGTTATAGCTTGAGAAAAATATTATAGTAGGGAGAAGGCAATGTTATAGAATACTGTTTCTCCTACTTGTTATCTGCGGGACATGAACAAATTATTCAAAACTTAGCTATTCAATGCCTCAATAATTCTTCTATAGAATGAGGATAATCTTTCTTTCTTTCTTTCTCTTTCTTTCTTTCTTTCTTTCTTTCTTTCTTTCTTTCTTTCTTTCTTTCTTTCTTTCTTTTTCTTTCCTTCTTTCTTTCTAAGAACTAATTGGCTTTATCAAGCAATTCATGAGTTGGCAGCATCCCATAAAGTAAGTGGAAGGGTGCTCTATGCTATTTCTTTCTTATTGTCTGTACAAATATATAGTAGCCAACTGTTGATCTCCAAAAGACCAACAGAAAAAAAAATTGATCTAGGAAATCTTAGTAATTTAGTAAACTTGATAGATATTAGTATTATTATGAACATCACCTTGATAGATATTAATATTTTCTCAAGAGTCATGACAGAGGCAGATATTTATATCACTTTAGGGAATGAATTGAGTGATTTTCAGGAGAGTTTTGCTAGTTAAGAAACTGGTTGGAATTGGACAGATTTTATGATTTCACAGCTTTGCTTTGATGGGTGAAACATGGTGAAGGACTTCTTTGATGAGTGCAGTTACTCTTGGGGTATAAGTACTATTAGAATAGACTCACAGTCTACCTTCAAGGAGCAAGCAGGTAGATTTTGTTGTTTTGTCATTATTGTTTAGCACATGTATGAGGAAATTATGTCCGTTTCAGAATTGTTTAACTTGTGATCAGGTAGTGTTTCCAAATCCTCATAAGATATTCATATTCAGGAATTAGGAAGGAGAAATTAGAATTCATTGGGATTCTTGGGGATCTTTGAAAATATAAGTTATTCTTATTATTCATAATATTTATTTGATTTTAGTACTAAATAGTAAAATATTTTTCTGTGATAGCCTATATTAAAATGTTCAGAGTTGTTTTTAATCCTCATTCAAGGACATGCTTATTGATTTTTGAGGGAGGGGAAAGCAGGGAGAAGGAGGTGGAGAGCAACACTGATGTGAGAAAGAAACATTGATCAGTTGTCTTTTCTCTGCACCTTGACCAGGGACAGAACCTACAACACAGGGATGTGCCTTAACCGGGAATTGAATGGGTGACATTTTGATTTGTGGGATGACACCTCCCAACCAACTGAGTCACACTAGCCAGGACCAGAGTTTTTTTAATATGTAATTATAAGTGTATTATTTATTACTAACATGAACCAATATATTGGGAGAAAGCTGTACATTTTTAATAGCATTCAAATTGATCTATACCTAATATAGAAATTACATAAAAAGGCAAATATTCAAACAAAATAAATGTCAAATAATAATAATTTTAGAAATTAAAAAGCAGTAAACAAATATTTAATGTTTAAAGGTTGTTATACTTAAAATAAAATTGTAGAGCACATAGGCTTTATGATTGTCTTCAAGTTTGGTATTAGTTTACATGTTCCTTCAAATAAATGCCCTGTATTCTTAACTATGAGTATATTTTGTCTGCTTTACCAGATTTTGATTTGCTGTTAAAATTAGTGTTGCTTTTCTTAATTCAGGTATTAAATCTGTTTTGATTGTGTATCAGAGATCAGCCCAACAACATCCACATCTGCTCCTTCTTGAATCTCTTCTATTACAGTAGTTACAGTTAACTGTAAAGCACATGGCCAAACACAGGAAGTCACCAGTAAATACAAATGGGTAGTATTAAAATAGCTTTATACAGTCTCCTAGCCAGAGTAATAGCACTATGCAGAATAACATTTCAAAATCATCTAATTAAGGACTTCTTTTGCTTCTAAAACGTTTTTTCTTTGAGTACTAGTGACAGAATTGACTGAAAATGTGCAATGCTCTTAGACATACAAATATTTATTTTATTTAAAATAATGACTTACTATTAGACAAAACCAAGAAAATATACTTAGAGCAATGATGGCTACAAGGAAGACCAAATGATTAGATCATGACCAAACCCTCTTCCCCAAAGTATCCAGCCTTATCCTTCAACTCTGTTGATAATGCATCCAGTTTTCATTTGCTATGTGATGTCAGTGGATTACTTTGAACTATTCTATGTCTATCATTAGGTTTTAATTCTTACAGAAAAATTATAATACCATAACTGTTTTCCTAATTTCTTGAATTATTTTTGGAAATTAGAATTTGGAAAAATATTTAAACTTCCAGAGAAATGCCAGAGGAATTTGTGCATGTAAACATTAGGCACAGAAAAGTATCTTGACTCATATTACTATTTAAAATAGGTTTTATGATTATTATTTTATTTCTAAAAGATGATGAATATTAAGCACTTAAAACAGCACCTCAAAAATAATGCTCAATAATTTTATCTGTAATTATTATTACACAACTATTTGAATGAAGTGTTCACTTAATGAGCGAAGGATCTTGCTGAGAAAGAGAGGGGAGGTGAGAAGTACAGTGTGGGTGTTAAGTTTAAAATGTAGGGTACTCAAGAAGAGCTATCAAGGAGGTAGAAGGGTATAGTGTCTGAGCTAAAAAAAGACTAATGGATAGCTATAAATATTACTGATATGTAGATAGTATGTTTTTTTCCCTCAAAAAGGTTATTGCATTTATTTGCTTGATAAATAATGGTCCTAGCAAAAATTAGTTAACCAAGAATAAGACAACTGTAATGAAGTACTAAATTTTAAAAATTAATGACACCTTCATAGAAATTAGAGTTCACACACACACATACATAAAAAAAAAGCCCTCCAGTATTGCCAGCAAATATAAAAATGAATGTAATATGACCAATAGTACAGAAAGAAGGCTTTTACATAATTATTTTTAAAAGCTTTCTTAATTTTTTTACTTATTTGTATTTTATTGATTATGGTATTACAGTGTTCTCATTTTTTTCTCCTTTATCCCTCTCTGCCCTGTACCCCTCTTTGATCAGCATTGTCCTACTTTAGTTCATGTCCATGGTCATATATGTAAGTTCTTTGACTTCATTTTCTATACTATTCTTAACCTCCCTCTGTCTATTTTGTGCTTACCAATTATGCTTATTCTCTGTACCTTTTCCTCCATTCTCCACCTTCCCCTCCCCACTGATAACCCTCCATGTTATCTCTATTTCTGTGATTCTGTTCCTGTTCTAGTTGTTTGCTTAGTCTGTTTTTGTTTTTAGGTTCAGTTGTTGATAGTTTTTTGTCACTATACTGTTCATAGTTTTGATCATAATTTTCTTAGATAAATCCCTTTAACAGTTCATGTAATAAGGGCTTGGTGATGATAAACTCCTTTAACTTTATCTTATCTGGGAAGCACTTTATGTGCCCTTCTAATCTAAATGATAGTTTTACTGGATAGAGTAATGTAGGTTGTAGGTCCTTGCCTTTCATGACTTTGAATACTTCTTTCCAGCCCCTTCTTGGCTGCAAGGTTTCTTTTGAAAAATCTACTGATAGTCTTATGGAAACTTCTTTGTAGGTAACTGTCTCCTTTTGTCTTGCTGCTTTTAAGATTCTTTCCTTCTCTTTAATCTTGGGTAATGTAATTATGATGTGTCTTGGTGTGTTTCTCCTTGGATCCAACTTCTTTGGGATTCTCTGAACTTCATGGACTTGCAGGTCTATTTCCTTTGCCAGATTGGGGAAATTTTCCTTCATTATTTTTTCAAATAAGTTTTCAATTTCTTGGTCTTCCTCTTCTCCTTCTGGCACCCCTATGATTTGGATGTTGGAGTGTTTAAATTTGTCCCAGATGTTCCTAAGCCTCTCCTTATTTTATTGAATTTTTGTTTCTTCATTCTGTTCCAGTTGAATGTTTATTTATTCCTTCTGCTCCAAATTGTTGATTTGAGTCCCAGTTTCCTTCCCTTCACTATTGGTTCCCTATATATCTCTGTTCATTTCACATTGTATAGCTTTCACTTCTTCCTTTATTATGCAACTATAGTCAATCATATCTGTGAGCATCCTGATTACCAGTAATCTGAACTCTGCAACTCATAGGTTGTCTGTCTCCTCATCACTTAGTTCTTTTTCTGGAGTTGTGATCTGTTCTTTCATTTGGGCCATATTTCTTTGTCTCAGAGCAACTGATATGTATAAAGGGTGAAGTTTAGGTATCTGCCAGGGGAGGGCAACCCACTTCTCTGTGTTGTGATGCTGTATGTTGAGGAGGGGTCAGAGAGGGAACAATGCCACTTGCTTGGCTCCCACCCCCCTTTCAGTCACTTCCCTCACTTCCCACAAGCAGATTGTGCCCTTTCAGGTGCTTATTCCCAGGTGGGTGGGATTGTATATGTTCTAGGACCCTGTGGGCCTCTCCAACAGACTCTCCTGCGATACTGGGAATTTCTCCTGCTGCTACAATCCCCACAGGTTTTTACAGCTAGAGATTTTGAGTCTTTAGTTTCCCATGCTGGAAGTCTGGGTTTCACAGTTGTCTTGCTCCCCAGTTGTTCCTCCCAGCTTATCTGCATGTGAATGTGGGATATCCCAGTCTGCCAGCTGCTGTCTTTTTTCATGTCCTCTGCCTGGCTGCCCATCTCTGCCACTCCTACCAGTCTGGGTGAATGTTTTTTAACTCCTTGGTTGTTGGATTTCCATACAGGTGGGTTTTATGGCAGTTCTGCCTTTTTTTTTTTAATTGGTTGTTATCCTTCTTTTGGTTGTGCAAGGAAGCAAAGTATATCTACCTACGCCTCTATCTTGGCCTAAAGCCACTTTTACATACTTATATTTGACATCGACCACATTTCCAGTTACTATAATATTATCTCTTCAGATTTGAAAAGAAATAGTATGCTGCTTTCTATAACAAAGCTTTTTTACATACAAAAATCAAATATTGGCCAACAAATCACAACAGTGCAATAGTTAGAGGATAAAAAGAACACATCAGACAAGTGCTAAAGATAAATACTAATTAGGAGGATGAGAGGACAAAGCCCTCATGGGGGATTTGTTTCCATTACAATCACCTTGACTGTGTGTCTTCACAGCCATGAGAGCTGACCTATCTCATAGCCATTTATTTGGGGAAAGTGACTGAACAAAGGTACCTGAAGTCCAGTCTTCTGGAACCCTCAGGTCATTATGGAAGTGGCAAAAACAAGAAAACAGGGGCAGAGATCACAGCTATCATTAAAAGGAATTTTATCTCTATTGCTGAACCTTGTAAATTTGGGAGTCTATTAGCAGGATCACTGAGAGAATGTGAATAATTGGAAACATTTTTAACAACCTGTGTATGGTTGATTCAAGCCATTTTATTCCAAGCAAGCAATCTAAGTCATTCTCATATTTTAGTAATTATTTTAGAGAGAGAAGCACAGTGAGAGAGAGCAGAGAGAGAGAGATTGATTGATTTGTTGTTCCACTAATTTATGCATTCATTGTATAATTCCTGTGTGTGCCCTGACTAGGTATCAAACCCACAACATCAGTATAATGAGATAACAACTCCAACCAACTTAGTTACTTGGCCAGGGCTATCATTCTGTTTTTTAATGGAAGGAGAGTCACAAGATATTTCTGGTTTGAGAAACAGATCCTGCTGTGACTCCTTGTCTTGGTAGGGTTGCTTAATGTAGTAGGTGCCCTATAGGGTCCAGTGGTATGGCCTACTTATCACCCAAGCTGGGTACTCATGCTGTGCCATTTATGTGGGCTGAGTACACCCTCTTTTTATAGTTGAGACTTGGTTGTTGATGACAGATCAATGGGAGGAATTTACCCTAGAAAGTTAGTTGCAAGGACTGGCTGTGACCACTGACCACCCTCTGTGGAAGTTCAGCTGTGCAGGGGCAGGGAGGTGATGCTTTGATGTGGCCTGTAGCTGTCCAGTGGTTGCAGTGGCTTTTGGGTATCTTGGGTAGTACAGGCTAAGGTCAGACTCCACTTGTATTCTGGCCAGGGCCATACTGCATGAGCTTTAAAGCAATCTGAGATAGCTGCTATGTGTGCTGAACTTGGAGATTCCCAGGCAAAGCCAAACTCTGAATCTAGGCTGGCTGCTGCTAGTGCTGGACCTGGGGCCAGTTTCTAAGAGATGTAGAAGCTGGGGCTTACTAAGGTTGGCCATTGCTTGTTTGATAGGACTTAGGAAGTTGTGAAGCATGAGCTAAGACCAGACATTCACATGGAAAAATCACTATTAACAGCAGGTAGGATGGAGTCCCAGAGGATGTCCAAGGTGGGGCAAACAGTGTTAGCCAGGTTGATGACGTCTCAGGTATGGCACTCACCTGCTGGCTCTGTGTATCTGTTGGGGGAGGGTTCAAAAAAAGGGACAATGGCCCATCTTTCTATCTGGGAGAAAGCTATTCCCCAGCTCTTGCCTTGATGCCAGACACTTTAGTTCCTCCCTGTATGCTATTTGTGCCTTTCAAGCTACTCCCCTAGTGCTAGAGCTCAGAGGGAATGAGTCTGAATAAGTCCATGGGTGGGTTCTTTAGGGGAGATTGCTTTGGACTCTAAAAGTTTCCTCCACTGACTAAATTTCCACTGCTTTTTTTTTTTTTTTGCAGCCAGAGTTATGGGAACTTATTTTCCTGGACCTGGAACCCTTGGCAGGGGGGGTTGGTGTGGGACTGAGGCTTCTTGCTCCCAAGATAATCCTCCCAAATTTTTAGCCACCACATATGGATGTGGGGCAGGCCTGTTCTGAATCTCTGGCAATTCTACTAGTCTGGGTGGATGTAGTTTCTTTAGTTCCATAGCTGTCAGACTTTCATTCAACTCAAATTCTGATAGTTCAGTATGATGACTGTTCTATATTTTAGTTGTAATTTTGATGTGGTTGTGTGAGGATGAGAGCCATGTTTTCCTATACTGTCATCTCTACCTAATACATAGAAACAAACACAGGGAGGATGTGAAAATGAGGAAACAAACAAACAAAATGACCCAAATTAAAGAGCAGATCAAAACTCCATGAAAAGAACTAAATAATTGGGGGCCCTGGCTTGTGTGGCTTAGTGGATTTAGCATCAGACTATGAACTAAAGGGTTGCTGGTTTGGTTCCCAGATGAGGACATGCTTGGGTTGCGGGGCAGGTCCCCACTGGGGAGCACTTCAGAGGCAACCACACATTGATGTTTCCCTCCCTCTTTTTCTCACTCCCTTCCCCTCTCTAAAAATAAATAAATAAAATCTTTAAAAAATAAAAAAAGAACTAAGCAAATGGGAGATAAGCAATCTATTAGATGCAGAGTTGAAAACAGATTATAAGGATGTTCAAGGAACTTAGTGAGGACCTCAACAGCATAAAAAAGATCCAGGAAGAAATAAAGAATACACTAATGGAAATAAAGTGCAATTTATAGGGAAACAATAATGCAGTGGATGAAGCTAAGAACCAAATCAGTGATTTGGAACATAAGGGAGCAAAAAACAACCAATCAGAACAACAAGAAGTAAAAGGGATAAAAAAATGAGGATAGTGTAAGCAGACTCTGGAACAACTTCAAGCCTTCCTATATTCACACCATAGGAGTGCCAGAAAGAGAAGAGAAAGAGCAAGCAATTGGAAATCTATTTGAAAAAAAATCATGAAAGAAAACTCCCCTAATTTGGGGAAGGAAATAGACATGCTAGCCCAGGAAGCACAGAGAGACCCAAACAAAAATGGATACAAAAGTCAAAGACAAAGAGTGAATCTTAAAAACAGCAAGAGGAAAGCAGTTATTTACCTACAGGAGAATTCCCATAAGACTATCAGATGATTTCTTAAAACTTTGCAGGCTAGAAGGAATTGACAACAAGTATTAAAAGTCATGAAAAGCAGGAACTTACAGCCAAGATTGCTCTACTCAGCAAAGCTATCATTTAGAATTGAAGGGAAGATAAAGAGCTTCCCAGACAACTGAGTCCACCATCACCAAACCATTATTATATGAAATGTTAAAGGGACTTATTTAAGAAAAAGAAGACCAAAAGAATGCACAATAAAATGGCAATGAAAACATATTTATCAACACTTGAATCTAAAAATACAAACTTAGCAAACAAGAAGAACAGAGACAGACTCATGTATATGGAGACTGTTATAAAAGCTGCCAGATAGGAGGGAGTTGTGGGAGAATAGGTGAAGAGGTGAGGGGCTTAAGAAATACAAATAGGTAGTTATAGAATAACTATAAGGATATAAAGTATAATATAGGAAATGGAGTAGCCGAAGAACTTAAACACATGACCCATAGATATGGATGGACAATGGTGTGGGGATTGCCTGATGGAGTGGGGGGTGCTGGGTGGAAGGGGGCAAAAGGAAAAAATTGGGGCAACTGTAGTAGCAATCAATAACATATAATTTAAAGAGAGAAAGAAGCATATCCTTTCTATGCATTACTTATTTCAAGGTGGATACCTAACATTCGCTGGGATACCTAACCCAGTGAAAAACATTTGCTGATCACTGGCAGTGAGGACCAGGGTGAGGCCAGAGGAGTGAAGGGGTATCTCTTCCACATGTGATCAGGCTGGCACACAGGTTCCACAGGTAGCTCTGACTGTGACCAAGAGGGCCAGTCTTGTGACTCAGGGTCAAGGATTGTGGTTTAGGACTATCAAAGGAAAGGGTAACAAGGGTAGATTTAAGTAACTCCAGCAAATGCCATTCCAGCTAGTCAGGAAATATGAGGCAGCTCTCCATGATATAATTTGCACCAAATGTGTAAAAAAGGTACAAGAAAGTGTGACCAGCTAAGCAGCAACTCTGGAAGGTGGACTGTGGAGACCCACCAAACAGGAACTGTGTTTACCTTGTTTGGTTTCTCCCCTTAAACAAGAGAAAAGATCCTGATTCTGCTGTAATAATAAAGCAAAGATGACTTTTGGTTAAAAATAAAGCCACTTAAGAATTAAAAAAAAACATTTCAAATTAACAAAGAAAATTAATCTTCAAATAATCTGGCTATCTGGAAAACTCATTTGTCCCCTACAAGCCCACAATGTGTCCATTGCTTTGTCCTTCGTAACTTGAGCCTGAGGCAAAGTCATGCATGTAAAAGAAGGATGCATCTCTGAAAAGACATATTACAGAATGTAAGGCAGAGTTGTGCACCCCGACTCTCAGGATTTCAGTAAGATGCACATTTCTTGTTAGTTCTGGATGATTCCTTGACTCATGGGATGTTCAGATAGGCATCTCCTTCCTGTGTCTACTTGGGGAGAACTTGACTTTGTTGTCAGCCTTTGGCTTCTCCTTAGCTGATTCTGTCTCTGAGGCACCATCCTTAGGCAGCTGTATGTTATCCAGCACCTCTCGGGGTCCTCCAGTTCCTGTACCTGTGGCTCAGGTTTGGCTCTCTGTACATGAGCAGATGGAGATGCTTGCAAAGTTTGGTTATGGTGTCTAGCTCTTTTCAGATTACTTGATTCAGAGTATTGTTCTTTAGTTATAGCACTTCATTCTGCCTCTGTAAATCTTCCAAGAGAATGTGAAGCTTCTCTACATCTTTACTCTCACTTGCACCTTCAAAGAAGAGCATTCTCAGTCTCACTTTGACCATATTGCCAAAATTTGGCAATCTCAGCTCTGAGGCATTCAGTCTCTTCTTTTTCTGAAGCGATCTCTGGGCACAGAATCTGCTTTATGGCTAGAAGCTCCTCCTGTTCCTTCGAGATATCATTTTCCTGGACAAGGAGAATATTTTAACCTCATCATTTTCATTCATTTCTACAATACTTGGGAAACACTTTTTTGAAAGGACTGGCTATCTCTTGTGCAATCATACTCTTTTCACTTCTCTCAGTTTTCTTTAAAGGGCTGTCAAGTCTTTGTACTTCCTGTAACCTGTCTTCTTTTGCAGATAAACCTGTTATTCCACCCTGCAGATCTTGATGTAAACAATTCAAAAGAAACTTCTGTTTTCTAATCTCCCCCTTGATTCTTTTCTGGGTCTATGTTAGTGTAGGCATAGTGGCCATGTTAGATCAGTGATGAAGTTTCATCGCTTGCTTTAGTATTGTATTTCTAAAGAGCCCTTGCATGTGTGTGAAAAACAAACATAGAGCACCACTGACAATCTGAACCGGGCTGAGCATTATGGAAATGTTTTCTATATTCATGTGTGTGTCCAGGTCCTTCATGATAACATGGTCCATATGTGCAACCAGTCAGGAAACCAGAAGAGGTACATTTTGGCAGTTGTTTCAGTAAGGACTGGAATTGCTTCACTTTCCTATACTGCCTGTGCTCCTCCCATTAGGCTCTTCAAAGTGAGGCCAAAGCTCTTTGGTAAGCAGATTTTCCAGAAGGTCTGCAAATACTGCTTCAGTGAACCGGCTATAGTGTTAGGTTCATGATCTTCCAAATTTGTAGACTGCTCTCTTGTCATAGGCTACTTTCAGCTCATCTGCCTTTGATTTTATTTCTGAAGCTCTGGAGATGACTTCATACTTAATGCCACACTTCTCTATATAATCTATGTGTTCATGGAAAGCTGCAGGCCATCAAATGTCATCCTATGTCATGGTCCTCTCTGCTGCATCAGCCAAAGGAATTCCAAAAATGCATTTGAAATTCAGAACATCAATCTGAGGCACCTGTGGCTCCTGAGTTGGCATCTTTTTCTTCTTTTCCTTCTATTGTTTAACATCAGCTGCTGTCTTTAACGTCTTCTTTTTATGATTTTCTTATTTATGTTTTTCCTTTTTGGGTTTCTCTTATATTTTAAATTCTTTCTTTCTTTCTTTCTTTCTTTCTTTCTTTCTTTCTTTCTTTCTTTCTTTCTTTTTTCCCTTCCTTCCTTCCTTCCTTCCTTCCTTCCTTCCTTCCTTCCTTCCTTCTTTCCTTCCTTCCTTCCTTCCTTCCTCTTTGTTTTCTTTATTTTTTTAAGAAAAGCTAGGTTTCTTGAAAACATGAAATGTTTTCATTTTGGAATGACTTTCAGCTTCATCCTGAAACCAGGCAGGGTGGTTCCCAACATCTGAATATGAACTAAGGGACCAAACACTTGAAGAAAATGGAGCTTTGCAGATGGATCTGGGCTTTTTCTCAAGCCCCATCACTGACTTGGTTTGCTTTCTCCCTTCCAGGAACTCTATCCTACAGTATATATCATTTGCCTTTAAAATGATTAAATAATTTCAGTTTC
>PVKU01014252.1:0-24082 GCA_004027475.1 Anoura caudifer
CTCCATGTGTCTCTTCCCCCAACTCACACCTGAGGGGGAAAGGGTGAGGACATCTTATATGTCTTTCTAATATTTCCTGGACATGTTGAGTTCTGGGCCCCATTCCAAATCCCTTTTTGGGGACCCCTCTTGGCTGCATCCTGTTACACTAGAACATATATAAAAGCAAGTTTATTTTTCATAGCAATAGCAATGTACAAACATTTGTGCTTGTTACCTGAGCTCCATTATTCACAAATAGAGGCAGAGAGGGCCAGGTGACAACTACATATACAGTGGGTTGTATTATAGGAGAGGAATCCCAAATCTTCTACAATGGACAGTAAATCTACCTGACTTTTTTGCCTAAGGGAGAAATTATTTATTTTACTGAATAGTAAATAGATCTTCCCTTTGCTCCAGAGAGAGACATTGTATTCTCCAAGGCTATACTATATACAGATATCCTTGAAAGGATAGTCCAGAACAAAGGGAGTTTAGTGCCTCTGCTTGCAGGATGTTCAGAAATGGCAAGAGAGCCATGGTGAGTTGTCCCCCAACATACCTGAAATGCCATTATCCCCAGTTAACCATTAACATTTGGGTTTACGTTATTGAGGAGTTTTCTATTTACATGTACATGTTTTTTCTAGGTAAATTTCTACCTCTTTCTCACTGAGTTGGTAAAGTGCTACTAGTATATTGTGTAATAGTAGTGATAAAAGGTCATTCTGGTACTGCCATTCATTACTGTGTATGAATGGTGGTATAGGTTATTTAAAAAATAATACTAGCCCTGACTGGTGTGACACAGTGGATTGGGTGTGTCCCACAAACCCAAAGGTCACCTGTTCGATTTTCAATCAGGTCACACATGCTTGGGCAGTGGGCCAGGCCTCCAACTAGGCATGTGAGAGTGAGAGGCAGTCATCAGTGTTTCTCTTGCATATCACTGTTTCTCTCTCTCCTCTCCCTCCCTTCCCTTCTCTCTAAAAATAAATAAAGTATTTTAAAAAATAATACTAAATGCAAAAGACAAAATATAGAAGAGGAATGTGCCACTGAATCTCTCTTGAATTGATAAGAGTATTTATATCATTTGGTAATATAGAAATTTCAGGACAATCACATATAACTTTCTTGAAATTTTTTTTCCACAGATTTGAAAATAATTTTTAAAGTATGAAGAATTTCACAGAATCCTTAGTTTAAATAACATTTCCAAAGACAGTTTTATTTTACAGAGAACAGGACAGGTTGGTTGCAGTTATTAATCTTAATACTAATCACCATATTACACAGCAGAGCATAATCAATATATTCTTGTGAATATTTTCCATTTAACATGTTAACCATATTGATTTCTTTTAACTTGTTATCTGGCATTGAACTGTATTTTTGCTGAAAGGGCGAAGGGGCATCTTATTTTTCTCAGGTTCTTTTATTAATAACAAAGATTCATATTTCTAAGGCAAATCTCTAGAATTTTGTTAGTATTACTCATGCCTTTTTATTTCTGATGTTTTGCCATCTGGGGCCTTGCTGACTCTGGGGAATGGGCCCTTCCCAGGGCTAGTCAACCTAGAGGTAGTAAACAACTCATTTGTGATCATTCCTTTCATATGTAAATCAACCAATCCAGACTCCATCCCCAGCCACCAACTTGATTCAGTTCTCACACTCTGGGCCACTCTCTCCCTGCCCTAATTATTACCCCAGAGACAAGTACCAGGTAACTAGAGAAACTATATGGTACCTTCATAGCCTGCTGAAACTACAGTAAGAGCTTTTGTCCACATTTCCCTCTCTCCTTTTGCCTTGTGATCTACCTTGGTGCTTCCCCGTGTGGCCCTGCATAATATGGCATATGCTCCCTTTGGGAGCTGTGAGGAACAAACTGTCTCACAGTGGCAGTGGTCTCTTGACCTGTTGGCCTTATCATACCTGAATAATAAACATACATTTTTATAGCAACCTTATGAATAAATTGCATGTCTGTGCAGCTCCATTTCATTGGCAGAAGTTTAAAAAAAACAGGTTAAGAGGATTTTACTTTATAACTGGAAGTGAATAGTATGAGGCTTTTATTCTTCAGTGATCTTTACTAGTTAAGATATAAGGGACTCACATTCTCATAATTTGCTGATAGATTTACCAAGAATTAATGTAGTCTATTCAGATGATATTGTCACCTGTTAAGGTCATCATAGGCTTTTCTTTACTATTTTGATACAGTGAATTATAAGATTTTATAATAGTGAACTACTCTTACATTCTTTGGATGAATTCTGCTTCACCATGATATATCTTTCTTAGAGTAAGTTTGATTTCACACTTTATCTAGGATAGTTTATGTTTGCATTTATTTCATAATCAACTTAGTATATAATTTCTGTTTTGGACTCTTATGTATCAGTTTTATTCTAGACTTTAAAAATGAATTGGGTAGCTTCTTTTATGCTGTAGCATTGTTTACATGAAATGGAAAATATCTTCTTGACTATTTCTTTTATAAACTAATTTTTAGAAATACATGTTTTCTAAAAATAAATATTTTTTCAGACCTTAAATTTTAGTGGTATAAAAATGAATACAGTACTTTGCATCTCTGGAATTGTATTTAGGACTCAATCCCAGTTTTTATTTTTCTCTATTTTTATGATTGGACTCACTAAAAGTTTTTTTCTGTTGCTCTTTCAGAATCACCTTTTGGTCTTACTGATAAATTTTACGTTAAAAAATTTTTCAGTATTTTAATTTTTTATGCCATTTTCCCCCCTCATTCTTTTTTTAGTTTATTTTCCATCTCAGACTAAAAGCTAGTGTCTTCTGCAGATCGAATTTATTCCTGATTTGCTTCTTAGAATCTCTGCAATTATGCTGTCTATTGTTTCAAAACTGTTCTTGTAAGCTCTCCTGATAAGGTGATGTGGCTTAGTTCTTACTATCTAGTCTGTTTTTCACAAAGGAGTCATCATCATAGCCCAGTGTAGATGTGCTGTACCAATTTGGACGTTGGATTGTAAGAGGGGCCTTGATAATAATTGTAGACCATCAGGGTGGAATACTTTACCTGAATGAGTAGGCACATGATGTTAATAAAACACATTCTATTTAATTCAACATGGAGTCACTTTTTCAGATTTGTATTTGTTCATTGGTAACATCTCTGTTACACTTAGACATAGACGTCTGTTATACTCAAGGTATTTTGTTTTATTATTTTAAAATTCTGTTATTAAGTAAAAGTAGAAGAGTATGAAACAAGTTAGAAAAATTGTAATTGTTGAAATTGAAAGCCCTGCCTGATGTAGTTTAGTGGATCCAGCGTGGGCCTGCAAACCAAAGGATCGTGGTTTGATTCCCAGTCAGGGCACATGCCTGGGTTGCAGCCTGTTCCCAGCAGGGGATGCATTACAGGCAATCACACATTGTTATTTCTCTCCCTCTCTCCTTCCCTTCCCCTCTAAAGATAAATAAATAAAATCACTTTAAAGTATTAATAACTCTTTTAAAAAAAGAAGAAATTGAGGGCAGTGATGGTTTATAATAACCTATTTTTTTGCGTGTTTGAAATGCACTTCATAAAATGTTTCTTAATACTGTATTGCTCAGCTAATAATATTGTTTGGGATTGGGGGGGCAATATATAATTTCTTTTTAAATTAATTATGCTATTATAGTTGTCTCAATTTTTCCCTTTGCCCCCCTTCACCCAGAACCCCACGGTTTCTCCAGTGATCTCCCCCTCCTTTGTTATGTTTTGGCTCGTACACATACGTTCTTTGGTAACTCCATTTCCTATACTTGATCTTAACATCCCCGTGCCTATTCTGTAATTACCAATTTCTACTTAATCTTTTCACCGTTTCCCCTATTCCCCCAGACCTCCTCCCCACTGACTACCATCCTAATATTCTCCATATCTGTGATTCTTTTCTGTTTGTTTGCTTAGTTTGTTTTTAGATTCAACTGTTGATAGTTATGTATTTATTGCCATTTTTTAAATATATTTTATTGATTATACTATTACAGTTGTCCCATTTTCCCCCCCTTTATTCCTCTCTGCCCTGCACAGCCCCTCCCACCCACATCCCCTCCGCCCTTTAGTTCATGTCCATGGATCGTACATATAAATTCTCTGGCCTCTACATTTCCTATACTATTCTTAACCTTCCCCTGTCTATTTTCTGCCTACCATTTATGCTACTTTCTCTACCTTTTCTCCCTCTCTCCCTCTCTTCACCTGGTAACCCTCCATGTGATCTCCATTTCTGTGATTCTGTTCCTATTATAGTTGTTTGCTTGGTTTGTTTTTGTTTTTGTTTTAAGGTTTGGTTGTTAATAACTGTAACTTTGTTGTCATTTTACTATTCATATTTTTGATCTTCTTTTTCTTAGCTAAATCCTTTTAACATTTCATATAATAAGGGCTAGGTAATGATGAACTCCTGTAACTTGAGCTTATCTGGGAGGCACTTTATCTGCCCTTCTATTATAAATGATAGCTTTGCTGGATATAGTCATCTTGGATGTAGGTCCTTGCCTTTCATGACTTGGATTACTACTTTCAAGCCCCTTATTGCCTGCAAGGTTTCTTTTGAGAAATCAGCTGACAGTCTTATGGGAACTCCTTTGTGGGTAACTTTCTCCTTTCCTCTTGCTGCTTTTAAGATTCTCTCCTTTCATCTTGGCTAATGTAATTATGATGTGCCTTGGTGTATTCCTCCTTGGGTTCAACTTCTTTGGGACTTTCTGAGCTTCCTGGACTTCCTAAAAGTCTATTTCTTTTGCCAGATTAGGGAAGTTCTCCTTCATTATTTTTTCAAATAAGTTTTCAGTTTCTTGCTCTTCCTATTCTCCTTGCACCCCTATGATTCAGATGTTGGAATGTTCAAAGATGCCCTGGAGGTTCCTAAGGCTCTCCTCATCTTTTTGAATTCTTGTTTCTTCATTGTGTTCTGGTTGAATGTTTCTTTCTTCCTTCTCCAAACTGTTGATTTGAGTCCTGGTTTCCTTCCCAGCACTGTTGGTTCCCTGTATATTTTGCTTTATTTCACTTAGGGTAGCCTTCATTTGTTCCTTCATTTTGTGACCGAGCTCAATCAGTTCTGTGAGCATACTGATTACCAGTGTCTTGAACTGTGCATCTCATAGTTTGGCTATTTCTTCATTACTTAATTGTATTTTTTTTTTTTCTTGGCATGGCTGTTAAATGGTGTTCACCAGGGTGGGGCAACCCTCATTGCTGTGTTGTGACACTATATGTGGGGGAAGGGCCCAATAGGGAACAGTGCTGTTTTCTCTGCTCTCTGCGAGCTTTCAGTCATGTCCCCTCCCACCTACAATCCAATTGCGCCCTTCAGGTGCTCCTTCCCAGGTGGGTGGGTTTGTGTATACTCTGGGACTCTGTGGGTCTCTCCAACAAACTCTCCTGTGAGGCTGGGAATTTCTCCCACTGCTACCTCAACCCTAACAGGTGTTTTTAGTCAGAGGCTTTGAAGCTTTATTTCCCCACACTGGAACTCAGGGTTGTGCAGTCTTTTTAGCTCCCCAGTTGTTCCTCCTGGTTTATCTGCATACAAAGGTGGGACAGCTGGTCTACCCCTGAGCCTTGCCCAACCCGGTTCCCCAGCTGCTGCCCCGTCGAGAGTCCTCTGTGCTCAGTTGCCCATCTCTGCTCCTCCTATTGGTCTGGATGAATGTTTCTTCTTTAACTCCTTGGTTGTCAGACTTGCATACAGTTTGATTTTTTTCTGTCAGTTCTGGTGGTTTTTTGTTTTTAAATTTGTTGTTGTCCTTCTTTCCGTTGTGTGAGGAGGCACAGAGTGTCTACCTACACCTCTATCTTGGCTCAAAGTCTTCTTTATTGCCATTTTAAAGGTCATAGTTTTTATCTTCTTTTTTAAAAATAATTCTTGTTAACATTTCATATAATAACGGTTTGGTGATGATGAACTGTTTTAGCTTTGCCTTGTCTGGATGCACTTTATCTACTTTTCAGTTCAAAATGAGAGCTTTGCTGGATAGAGTAATCTAAGTTGTAACATTGAATACTTCTTGCTAATCCCTTCTAGCCTGCAAAATTTCTTCTGAGAAATTAGCTGACAGTCCTGTGGGAACTCCCCTATAGGTCACTAACTGTTTTTCTCTTGGTGCTTTTAAGATTCTCTCTTTATCTTTAACCATTTAGCCTTTTAATTATGATGCATCTTGGTATGGTCCTCTTCGCATCCATCTTGTTTAGGATTCTCTGAGGTCTCTGGAGTTGTATGCCTATCTCCTTCACCTAATTAGGGAAGTTTTCTTTCGTTATTTTTTTAAATAGGTTTCCAATTTCTTGCTCTTTCTCTTCTTCTGGCAACCCTATGATGTGGATGTTGGAATGCTCGAAGTTGTCCCAGAGGCTTCTTATACTATCTATGAGTTTTTTAATTCTTTTTTCTCCTTGCTGTATGGATTGGATGTCTTTTTCTTTTTTATGTTCCAAATCATTTATTTCTCGGCGTCATCCACTTTGCTGTTGATACCCTGTAAATTGTTATTTCAATTAGTGTATACTTCATTTTGACTGGATCTTTTTTTATGCTGTTGAGGTCCTCACTGAGTTCCTTGAGGATCCTAATCACAAGTGTTTGGAACTCTGCATCTGATAAATTGCTTACCTCCATTTTGTTTAGTTGTTTATTTGGAGTTTTGATCTGTTCTTTCATTTGGGCCATGATTCTTTGTCTCCTCATTTGGCAGCTTCCCTGTGTCTGTTCCTATGTATTAGGTAGAGCTACTACGACTCCTGTCTTGGTAGTGTGGCCTAATGTACTAGGTATTCTGTAGGGTCCAATAACACAACCTTCCCTATCTCCCAAGCTAGGTACTCAAATTATACCCTCTGTGTGGTCTGAGTACTCCTTCCTCTTGTAGATGAGTCTTAATTGCTATCAGCAGGTCAATGGGATAGATATACCCACTCCAGGCAGCTAGTAGAATTAGCTATGACCCTGGCTAGCAACCACTCCCTCTGTGGCTTTTAGAGGTGGTTAGGTGGTTCTCTGATGAGGTCTGTGACTGTCCACTGGGTGCACAGGCTCTGGTGTTTCCCAGGTTGTGCAGGCTACGTTCAGCTTCCTCCTGTGTTCAATCTGGGGCCGCTTGGCTTAAGCTATAAAGTGATTTGCAGATGGGTGCTATTAGTGCCATGCCTGGAGCCACCCAATGAGAGCTATGGGTCTGGGCTTAGCAGTTGCATGTTTGAGCGGATTTAAGAAGGTCTGAAGCCTGCACCTAGCCCAGCCCTTCATATGGAAAAGCCACTCTTACCAGCTTGCGTGGGCCCATAATTTGGATGGGGTGGAACTTCAGATAATTGTCAGGGCAGGGCTTACCATTTGAGCCAGGTTGATGGAGACTCAGATATGGTTCCACCACACTGTGGCTCTGTGTCAGGCAGGGCTCAGAAAATGTACACTGGCCACTGTCTGCAGTTCTGATTGGGAGGAAGCTGTCCCCCAGCTCTTGCCCTGATGCCATACACTTCAGTTCCTCGCTGTATGCCAGTGGTGCCATTCAAAGTGCTGCCCCAGTGCTGGATCCCAGAGGGAGTGAGTCTGAGTCCTTGTGTGGGGCCCTGCAAGAGGAGACACCTAAGAATCCCGCAGTTTTCTTCTGCTGACCCAACCCCCACTGGTTTTTACAGCCAGAAGTTAATAGGATTTATCTTCCTGTCGCTGGAACCCTGGGCTAGGTGGTCTGATGTGGGGCTGTGATTGCTCGCTCCCGAGATATCCCTCTATTTTATACCTACCACATGTGGGGTTGGGACCAGCCTGTTCTGCGTCTCTGCCCCTCCATCCCTCCTACCTGTCTGGATGAATGTGGTGTCTTTAATTCCTTAGTTGTTGGACTTCCATATAGCTCACAGTTATATTCTCACAGTTGTGAGTGATACTTGTTCTGTAGTTTAGCTGTAACTTTGCTGTCATCGTGCGAGTAGGTGGGCTGCATTTACCTATGCCTCCATCTTGACTAGAAGTTCTGTACTTAGCTAATATTGTTATAATTTTATTCATATTTGATTTTTTACTAGAGTAAAGACAAGATTGCATCCTATAGCAGAACTCCAAAAATTGATCGAAGTGATGTGGGCAAGGAGATGAAAGAGAAATCATCCATGAAACGTAAACTTCCTTTTACCATTAGCCCATCAAGAAATGAAGAACGAGATTCAGACACAGGTAGAATAATTTGTTTTTGTTTTTGTTTTTGTTTTTTCTATAAAATCTTAATCATCTTTTACTATGGTTTTCTTCATATTATTCCTCTTTTACCCCAATAGAGAAATTTTTGTATATCAATATTTCAGATTTACGATTTTGAGGCTGAAATTCATATAGTTCACACTAAACATGATTTCTTAATCAAAAATTTTTTAAAAATTGCTTTTTTTTCTTACTCTCTCACTGTTTATTACAAATATGTTATTACTTTCAGACTTAGTTTTTTTAGGAACATTTGATAATGGAACAGGGAGCATAGGGTATGGTAGATTCAAGAAAAAGTTGAGTTTTTGTGACACGCTATTGAACCAACCAGAGAAAAAAGTTTAGGCATTTTAGATTCAGAAATGAATCAGAAATATGTACTCCCCAGAAAAAGGGGGATTATTGAAGCTAATTGCCTAATTCATACTACTTTTCCCCTAAAACTCTTATATGTCAGAAATGATACTTGACATCAGTCTATCTCAGTCAGAATAGATTAGAACCTTCTTACCACTAATAAGTTACTAGGTTGTGTTTTACCCCTGAACTAATTATTTCTTGAAACTAGTACATACATGAATGTTACATATTTATCATAATTGTTTTATCCCTTGCTTGAAATTTTAAAAATGAACCACTCTTAAGAATGTTTTAGTGTTTCAATCTGAGCGTATGTAGAGAGATAACGGTATATCCTACTTACAGCTTTGTAGCCATCCTAATCATCAGTATGTAAATGAACTCGATTCTGAAATCTAACAAAACTTTAAAAAATATTTAATTTTTAGTATACACTTTTAAAAGTAGGTAGTTGTAGGTAAGTAGGTCTCTTAGCTTGAATTAGAAATTAGAAACTGTTATCAGATACTCATGATATTCTAAATCTTGAAAATTACTCTTTTTGGAGTAATTAAGAACTTATATATGTGATTTGTTCAATTTTAGTTACACCAACTTTTTCTAGAGATTCAGAATGTTGGGTTTGTTTTTGTTTTTTCCTGAAGTGTGATTTTCCTTATTCTTACACAGTGTTCTGAAGCTATTAGTAGGTCACTTAGCTCAGAAGGTGCATATGTACTTTTATATTTACTTATGTCATATTTTTTCCATGGAGGTCCTTTTGTTAGTCATTTTTTTAAGTACTTAAAGAATCAGGTTTTGTTTTTCAGTGACAGTAATATTTCTAGTAGTAGTTTGAAGAAGGAAGTTAGATAAATTCAAACACTGTCAACATATTTTTAGAAACAAATAAGGTTTCAAAATGACAAACTTCCCATGAGAACCTGTTTTAATAGATCAGGTGGCTTATTTGACCTTTATTTAGAATCAAATAAAGGGGAAAATGTTACCTAGTAAGATAGGAATTTTAGGCACTGATAAGCATAATTTAATTAATATTTTATTAATTGGATTATATATTTTTCCCTTGCTACAGTTTTTTCACTTAATTGAATTTTAGAGGGATGTTGCAGCTTTCTCTCCAAGATTATTTCATACCAGACTCTTATTTTTCTTTAGGAAAGGTTATGTGCTAGTGCTGAACAAGAGATTGATGGATTTAAACATATATATTAATTTTTCCATAGGCTGAGTTTACAAATTTTAGAAAATAATAAATGAAAGATTTCATTTTTGCCCACATGTGCATGCGCACGCAGGCACACAGCATTAAGAATTTCCCCAGGCCCAAAGCAAAATGTCTTATTTACAATCCAGCTCTTACTGTTGTTATTTTTTTTTCTTTTAAATAAAGTAGAATGCAGAGAACCAGTAAGTGATAATCTTCATATAAAATATAATTATAGCATCAAGTCCCATATTTGACATTCTGTGCAGGGTACTGTAATTTAAAATATAGCTAAAATTATAAGGATAAAGATACAGAGGGAGAAATATTTACATATATAACAACTCTTGTCATGATATATTTAGTGTTTAAAAACCTCTTAAATGTGAAGAGAAAAAACACAAAAATGTGAAAGTGGACAAAAATGGAAGCAAGTAGTTCAGAATAACAAAATTACAGTAGGAAAAGAAACATATGAAAAAAATCAGTAGGTAATCAGGGAAATATAGTGTATAATGATTGACAAAACTATTGTTGGCCTAAATCATACCAAGCGGTCCCTGGTTGGAAATGGGAACCTGCGTTATTTAGTAGGTTTGAATTATTGGAGTATGTCGTTAGAGGTAAATCTGACAACATATATCAAAATCTAAAAATTTATTAATATTTATTCTTTGGTGTTTGGTCTACACGTATAATTACTGATGAGTAAAAATTATCTTTAAGTATATTTATGTCAACATTGTTTATAATAGCAAAAAGAAAAACCAGGAAAATACTGTCAACTAATATGAGATTTGTTAAATTATGGTAAATCCAATGAAGAAATCTGGCAGTATGGAAAGATGTTCATGCTATATAAACTGAAAAATAGGTTATAGAATAGTAAGTATGTTTGGTTGTGTTAGTCATATTCTGTCTATATGTATGTGCATACAGGACAGATATTAATACACTTATTGAAAGAAGACTGTTTAAAAGTCTGTTTCATTGTAGAACTAAGCCTAAACCTGGTGGGTGTGTTATGGGTCTCATACCAAAGGATTCACACTGAAGTACATAGTTTATTTTTTTAAATAAGTGCTTAAATTTTTATTTTTTCTTATTCTTTCATATGTGTGTTTATATTTTAGTATATGATATAGAAAAGAAGCAATTCCTTTAGTTCTTTTTTCTTTTTATGTTGGATTAAAATAAATTAATCTTACAGCTTTTTATTTTAAATAGTGCATCTATAGATTTTCCAATTCTTATGTAAATTTCTTTCTGTCTCTCCTAGTTGCTTTGACTTTATATATATTTAGAGGGATACTTGGAATGGTGCTCACCAGATGTTAACATTTTATGTCCAGGATTTGGGGTTATTTGTTACTTTTGTATGGCTTGAATTTTTTAAATAATGAATGTACTTTTATAAAACACAGTCATTACTGTTTTTTAAAAAGATGTTCATATTGTCCAAGGAAGGCTCACTGGTCCCAAAATCAGCAGTAATGCCATCAGTGAAATGAACTATTCTTAGTCTTTATTTTGAGATACACTAGTGTGAAATGCTGTGCCTATAAAGTTCAATAATACCATCAGAGACTGTGTTCTTTTCATCATTCTACTCTGCCACCCTTAGCTTGTATATAGGCTTTGTTTTTGGCATTTTGCCTTATAGTCACAAATCATCTGCTTCTTCCTGGGCAGAAAATAGGAGAGCAAGGACCAAAAGCAAAAAGTATTTTTCTCCCAGTGAGACTTCACCTATTTTACTAATGAAACAACTTTCCTAGGAACTTCTGCCTGCATCTCATTGGTTAGCCTTTCCTAGTTGCTGGGAGATCTGAAAAGTCAAATTCTTTTTTAGCTGGGCAGATTGTCATCCTATTTAAAATTGGAGTATTTCTGGTAAGAAGGAGAGAATGAATATTGGGTAGGTGCCTTACAGAGTTGCCACTGTATAGTATAAAGTTTTTTAGCACAGTAACTAACTAATAACTGATGTTTGTACCTACGCAATTTTTTTTCTGCACAACCAGTCATAAAATTATATTTATTTTCCTTTTTTCCTAGTCTAATGGCATCCAAGGGAAAGCTACAATTTGTTGGAATAAAAGTACTGAACAGCTATCTAGAGGCTACACATGAGTGAATCTCTTCTTGGCCTCCAAACTAAACTTGCAGTTATTTTGTTATGAGTAATGTCATCAAAAGCATTTTTATACATTGTATTTTTATTATAACCTGAATTATTTCTTTCTTTTCATTCCTAAGAGAAGGGTTGCAGGGTTAAAGAATAAAGAAGTAAACATCTTTCTGATGTTTCTCCAAAATAATTATAGTTACAAAGCATCCAGTAGTGTAGGAATATTCTTTTACCTCAAACAACATTGGGACACGTGTTTTCCTTTAGTTTTTGATAGATCTCTGACCTGTAGAAGTAAATGAGTAGTATTGACTTCATCATTTTAGTTTGTATTATTTAAATAATTAGATACAACATTCTTTACTTTTGTAAATACTTGTTTCCTCTTAGAAAGCATTATTTATTTGCTTACTAATTTATTTTTGGCATATGTAGGTAATGTGGTATGAGAAAATCCAAAGAGGTACATAGTATCTGTTCCCAAAGTCCATGGTGTCAGTCGTAGAGCATGTATAAGTGTTTTAAACTAAAACCAAACTAAACTAAAACACTTCCCTGCCTGACAGCTTAGAAGTTTTATTTTCCTTAAGCTTTAGATGCCATTAAAGGATTTGTTCTATTTACTGTGAGTCAAGCACATTCAGAGAGAGGAACTTTTTAAAACTAATATAATTTTTTTGATAACTATATTAAAGTAGCAGATTAATCAGTGATCTTAATCACCTTTTAGTGATTTTCACGGAGGTTATTTATTACAGATTTGCTCCCGTCCCTCTCCCATGGTTCTTTATTATTAATTTTTTTAAAGATTTTATTTACTTATTTTTAGAGAGAGGGGAAGGGAGGGAGAAAGAGAGATACATCAATGTGTGGTTGCTTCTCATGCACCCCCCACCTGGGACATGACCCACAACCCAGGCACATGCCCTGACTGGGAATTGAACTGGCGACCCTCTGGTTCACAGGTCAGCACTCAATCCGCTGAGCCATACCAGCCAGGGCTATTAAAATTTTTTTTCTGACCTACAGTGCAAACCTTCTAAATCATTCTTGGTAATTTTTTTCTTATTCTCAACTTGCTATCAAAGAATATATGAGGGAGAGATAGTCACTCTGTTTAGCACTTAAGAGTTTTACAAAAACCTCAATAGGTAGCAATAGTTTCATTATAGTCTAGTCACAGTATAGCATAGAAGGAAGTGGCTTGTGCAGAAGATTGTGATATGGAAACTTTTAATTTTTAAGCTCCTCAATTAAATTTTTATAGAATACATGTTTAGATGCCCCAAATATGAACATAGTTATTTGAATAAAAGTTAAGGGGTGTGTGGAGCAAGGGTGGGTTGATTGCTTTGAAAGGAAGAATTGGATCAACTGTTACACTACCTCCTGTGTTAATGAATGTTCATTTATTCATATGCTTTAATGTGTCACAGTAATATCTACTTTAATAATCCGTTTAACTATTTGTAGGCACAACTTACTGGTTGTCACCTTTTTTCCCCCTATATAATCTATGGAGGCCATTTTAAGTTTTTGCTTGTTTTTAAATAAAATTTTAAATATTCTTCATGGAATTCTTTTAGTTGCAAATTTAATGTGTTCAGTTTTGAAATATAAGTGTTCATTGAAAGGTTTGTCATTTAATCCATGTACCCACTTGCTCTAGAATTGGTCTAAATGTTACTTTGTTAATGATTTCACTTTCAGTTGAGTAGACCTTCTCATTAATAAACTTTTAGGCTTATCTTTAAAATTTTCAAATGCTACATTTAGGGGTTACTTGTTCTCTAAAAGGTTTTCTTTTAACACTTTTGTTGTCTTATACCTAACAGAATTCATATTTAATGTCCATAATACTGATACTGGAAAAAAGTATGTGTCAATAAGTTGGAATATGAGTATCAGAATAATATTATTGTGAATTAAATTGGCATATTGTTTAAGTAAAAATATCTGCCCCAGCCATATTGCCAAAAGTTAATTCTACATAATTCTATTTGTCTCTCATGAATTCCATATTCTTACCTTAGCTGGTAAACATTTTGATTTAGGCTGCTCTTTCTAAGAGGTCTTTAGTAGTGGTCAGTGTAGCATTTATACTATTTGAAATGTGTATAATTTATAGAAAATTTGCTAGTCTACAATGATACTGTAGTCCAAAGTGTTCTTCTGAGTAGTTTTGGCCCTCTTAAAACAAAAAGGGTGATTAAAGTCCATTATTCAAGTTTTCTAAAGTTGAATTCTAAACAGAAAAACAGTGGTAGAGTACTGCATCTTTTATTGTTATTCACAGTTTGAAAAACTATATAACCTGAAATGCCATGATATGTTTTAATAAATAGTACCAGTAATATCTATTGAAGACTGCATGGTTGACTTTCTTAATTTTAATATTCTAGTTGAAGAAACTGAAATCTTAGGTATGGCCAAACCTGATTTTACATGAACCCTTGGCTTTACCCTAAAAAAATAACCTTTTGGAAAAACTGTGTGTTATCATTGACTGACTGACTAGTGGTCTTTTGAAAAATGTTGGTTTGTTGAATTCTGCATTTCCCTTCGTGTGCTTTTTTCTTTTCTCCTGTCTCTTCTCATTCTGTAGATTCAGATCCAGGACATACAAGTGAAAATTGGGGGGAGAGACTTATATCTTCTTACAGGACATACTCAGGTAATTAGATTATTAGGGGCTCCTGTTTAGCTAGTGGTTTCTGTCACACTGCAGTTAATTATGGTACTACAAATAACTTCTCTCCTACCAGTATATAGATATTTTTGGCTGAATAAGTGAACTAAATGATGATAACCAAATTTTCCAGCTTTTGTTGAGATATCAGTGTATCACATCCAAAACATGCTATGTATGAACATTATAAGCAGAACTACTGTATAACTGCCATTCAGATGTTGTACAGTACAGCATCAGGGCACCATTCGTGTAGAAAATAATGTGCAAGTCAACCCCTTGTAGTAACCCCTGTAGAAAGATACCCAAGGTGCTTAGTATCTTAGCTGTATACACTTCACATGGTATACCAAGTGTATTGATTTTGATACACAGTGTCATCTGACCCTTTAATTATGCATGGTTTTTTAAAAAACATATTTTACAAAATTTTCAAGTTGAACTCTTTAATCTGTTGACTTTGCTGCCTATGTTGAAAGTAAAAGTGGGTTAAAATATTAGATTTCCTGGAGAAACACCATTACTGTTAACTGTGTTGGAACCTCTCTATTTGGCTGTGGAACCAGGTATTATGCTTCATAATTGATCCAGATAGAAGAATACAAGCGAAAATATACCGTATTTTGTCATGTATAATGCACACCCTTATTTTTCTCTCAAAAAATTTGGGCAAAAGAGTGTGTGTTATGCATGGCAAAATATGGTGAATGCTAACATTTTGAAATAAAAATTAAATTATTTTCTAGTGTGTGACAGCTAATTAGTGAAGTGTGTTGTCTTCTTTAAAATGGACTTATCTTTGAATGTTTTTAATGTAAAATATTACTTAGTTCCTACGTTATCTAAGTGTCTGCTTTTCAGCATATGACATTCATTTATAAAATCCAAAATAAACCTTCTGTTTCTGATATACTTCATTTTATAAATTTGTAGGAGTGGTATAGAACCAACTAATTATTCTTAAAATTATCCTAACATTGTTAATTGAGATGATAAGACAATAATACTTCATTATCAAAATTTGGGGCTGGGGGTCGTGTTTATAATCAGCATTAAGTTTAAAATTGGACTATTTTATGCCAGGGTGTACCTCAAAGAGCTATGTGTGGTGCAGCCATTCATGATCTGAATATCTTTGCTGGAAATCAAAAGATAAAATAAGCACCCAATTGTTAGAGATCTGTGTAGATACTTTAGAACCAAAGAATAATGGCAACATTTTTTTTCTCAAATTATTTTTTCTAATTATTTTCATCTGTATTTGAGATGTTGCCTTACACATTGACTACTTTGTCAGAAAATATCATATTCTTTATTTTTTGAGACACTGATAAATTTATGAACCAGTTCCCCAAGAAAAAGTTTTGTCTCTTTTCTTTAATACACTCTACACTTAATTGGGATGTGACAGTGTTGAGCTTTCTGTTTATTCTGACGACAAGACCTGAAAAGGAAGCATTATTTTAAAGATGATAGACCAAGATATCTCTATATTTCTGAAGATTCTCTGAACCTTTAAATAAAGAACATTGGATTGTTGAATAGTCCATTTCTCTGTTTTTCTTTAGTCGTAAGTGAATCATTTGAATTAAAAATATATATATATATCTGCAGGGTGGCTGAGTACAATTTCAAGTCTATATTAGACTGTGCTTTAAATGAGTACATGTGTCAGTATTCCTGTTTAAGTTTTAAAATGCTGACCAGTTATTTAGACATATAAGTATATATTTTAGTCACTAAAACTTGAGAAGTACTTAACTCTTTCAAATATGTAGTGTATGATCACTTTTTCACTTATGACAGGTCACAGGAAACAAATTATTTGCAAGATACATCCAAAATAGCCAGAGCTTTGTTGAATACTTTAAACTTTAAAAAGCACACTTTGGGACATGTTACTCTAATACTTATAATTTTGAAGAATGGTATCTAATGATCTCAAACCTATCTTATACACCTTATTATTTACTTACCTTCTTTTCCTATCTTATGTGAAACATGAAATCAGAGAATGACTAAAGTCACTGAAAGAAAAAATTTGAAGTTGGATTGGATGCTAGTATCTAATTTGAATTTTTGCTTGACTATTTGGAGTATATCCAGTTTTTTCCTTTTCAAAATGTAATAATTATATCTTTGATTCTTCAGCATGGAATTCTAATAATGAATTTATAAGTGTTTCACTTTCTCTGTTAACTGAGCATATATCACTTTAGAGCATATTCTTTTTAAAACATTGTATTGAAATGCAGTTAAAACCAAAAACATAAACTGTTTTGCAAATGAGAAACTAAAAGACAAAACTTTTCCCAGTATTTTAGAAATTATTTTTAAGGATAGATGCTATGCATTTTTTATTTATTTTGTTTCCTCTAATTGCTAGATTTTACTTTTTTTCCTTAATACATCTTTTCTACAAAATTTTCACACTGTTCAATATTTTATTTTTAGATGAAAAGTACATTCATAATATTTAAAGATTTGTTATTCAGTTAGAAAACCATTAAAACAACAACAGTTTGGGTTCCTTATTAAATACAAGAGAACCAAAGTGAACAAAACATTATTAGAAAAAAGTATATGTTTCAGAATAATATAGCCTTATCCAAAAGACCTGTGTAGGGCTTTATGAGAAATTTATTAAGTTAGGTGAAACCTTGCTGAAACTGGATTTATACTAAATTGAGTCATTAACAATAATGAAATGAGGAAAATGAAGATAATGTATTAGAACTCTTAATAAAGACTGACTTAAGTCTTGAAATTTTTTGTTTTTGTTATGTAAAATCAAATATCAAACCAAAGGGACAGTTCAGGAGCTATTGAATTTTGAGTGATTTATGGGCAGAGGTGTTTTAAATATTAGGAAATCTAATTTTTCTAGGTCATTACAATGCCAGTATATTCTAATTAAGTGGTACACTACAAGAATTACTACTTTAAGTTCTTATGATGTAAATAACATTTAATAGTATTTAAGTAATATCAAACTTTTATTATTTTCTTGAAACTTGCTAGATTAATAAATGCTTATCTCCTAGAGTAGATTAGCTACTGGACACATCTGCCTAAAAACAGCACAATATTGACAACTAAGCTTTTTCTTCCACTGATTTTTTCTGTTGCACATTTATTTTTAAATTTTACTTAATTATTTACTTTGGTAGACCCTCTTTGCAGGACCCTCAAACCTAGATTAGTAAATCCCAAATTCTGTGTAGGGTTTCCCAAGAAATATATGCCTAGATAGTTAATAGGCTGACTTTCTGCATTAGCTCTTATAGAGCCACCTGAATTAACTCCCAGAGAAGTCTTAAAGGAAAAAGAGATGTTTGTGTATCTTCGACCTGAGGAATCCAGTTCCTTCTTAATTTCCTCACACTTAATAGGGAATGCTAGCTGCGTTGCCAAAGTATTTCCCAAATAGCTAAGTCTGAGAGCTGACTTAAAACAGATCAAATCACCTTGAAAAATCTTCAGACATTTTTAAATTTTTGCAAGATCTCTGTTAACCACCACACACACACACACATAAACACACACACAAGTCTTTAATTTGTTCATTTTAGCTTCAATTAATAGTTCTTGTTCAACTTTCTTAGGACTGGAATAAAGGGATTCAGTCTTTTTATTGGTAGTTACTCTGTGTTAAAACATGTCTTATTACATGTATCTTCTTAGAAGATTGCATAAATCATTAGTGGAATTAGGGAAGTAATTTGAAGAAATGTTGCTATGTAGTCTTAGCAGTAATAAAGAGAATAAAATTCCAAATGTTACTAGTTTTCTGAAAACAATTTTTTGAACATATTCAGGAAGAAAATTGATTGTATAATATAACAAATGTGCTCTTTTGTCTGACTGTTGCTGTTTCATACACATGTTTCTCATACATGTATACACATCTATTTTTAAAAAGTCATCTTAATGTTTTGCTTGTGAGTGCTTACAATTGTTTGAAATTCTTACATACTTAATAATTTCAGAGAAAGAAGGTCCAGAAAAGAAGAAAACAAAAAAGGAAGCTGGAAATAAGAAGTCCACACCAGTTAGCATTCTTTTTGGTTACCCACTCTCAGAGCGAAAGCAGATGGCACTTCTTATGCAGATGACAGCAAGAGACAACAGTCCAGGTGATATTTACCATCACTGAGTTCATGTTTACTCTTATTTTTCCTCAGACTCCAGCCTTGTCTTAACAATTATTTTTAACTCCTTTAAATTTTTATTCTTCCTTGATATATGGTAGTCAGAATTTCTTGTAGCATAAGTTTGTAACTTTACATTTATTTGTGTTACAATTGTTTATTGTTTATGTCCTCCACTAGATGAGAAACTATACAAGTGCAGGAATCTTTGCATTTAGTGGACACTTAGTAATATTCGCCAGCTAAAATGAGCAATTTAAAAATTGGTCAGTCAACTTGAGAAATCTGTTGCCAAACTGTGTGCTTTTACCTCACCAAACAATTTTTTTTGACCCCAGTTTCTATAAAGCTGCTTCTAGGTTTATAGTTTACTTTTCAGTTTACTAGCATCCTGCTGGTAGACTAATAAGCTTATCATATTATGACTTTTAGAAGCAGGAGTTTAATCTATGTTTTATTGTTATTTTATTAATTATTATTTAAGATGTAGATTATTATAAAAAAATATCTGCAGTATATTATGTACATTTATCTCATGTTTCATTTCACACTTCCAATTAAGGAAGCATGTGTGTGTTTATTCATGTACTGTACCCTGCAAAAATCATTGAAAGTGGCTTACCAGCAGGACCAAAACAAACAGGGAACAAACAGACCAACCTGCTAATTCATGTAAAGGAGCTAAAAAGGTAGATAAAACCCAGACAACTGGGCTGACATAGTTACTACTATTTTTTTTTAAAGAATGTTATTCTCTTTTTTAAAAGATCTTATTTATTTATTTAGAGAGGGGGAAGAGCGGAGAAAGAGAGGGAAGCATTGCTGTGTGAGAGAAACATGAAAAATTGATGGGTTGCCTCTCACATGCTCCCAGCCAGGGACCTGGCCCACAACCCAGGCATGTGACCTGACTGGGAATTGAATCAGTGACATTTCATTTTGCAGGTTGGCATTCAGTCCACTGAGTTACACCAGCCAGGGCTGTTATAGTTTGTTTTTTAAATGTAAATAAGATTATTATAATAACTGTTCTGTAGATGGTTCTTTGTATTTAAGGGTACATCTTAGTCAACTTTATTTATATATATATAATTAGAGTGGAAAGTCTTGGAAATATCAAACTATTTGCCAGCATATAAATATACTTAGATTTTAGGGTTCATTGTTTTATCCATTTCATAATTTAATTTCCCATGTTTTTATTATGTTTAACCTCATTGCTATTATGCATAGTACTACTTTTTATTTTGTGTGTGTGAATATTGCTTTGGTGTGGCTAAGAACATTTTGTATGAATTCCTTGCACATTGTGTGAATTGACAAGTATGTTCTTTTGTTTTTAAGAAGTTCAACAGCTCATATTCTTAATAAATAATATGATTATAAAGATTATAATAAAACTCATTTATTCATTCAACAAAAATTGCATGAGTACCGCTATGTACCAAAAAGTCTTCTAAGACATCAAGATAGAATGATGAATAAGATAGACAAGGTGCTTGCTCTTACAGAGTATACATTATAGAAAGTCATAGATAGGAAATGGATAACTACACATTATACTTTAAAATTCAAAAGGTAAACCTTAAACTTTTTTCTTATTGAGGAAATGATGATGTTTATTACTTTAGGGCTCTAATTACACTAGAAATTTTTTTTCCACAGACTTTTTTTCTCTTAGAGAAGTTGTTTCTTTTAAATAGTTGTAAATTTCAGAATTAATTGTTAACACTGTAGATGTATCTTGAAGTCTTAACTGATAAGAAAGCATTTTTTTTATTTTGTCTTTCTCTAATAGTTATGAAATGGGGATGAGAGGACGTTGGATATCATCTAGTTTACTGTTCTTGTTTTTGATATAGAAACTCAAATGAAAATCAAAAACTGGGAATCATAGGAGAGCACATTTTTTCTCATTACCCGTTTCTTAAAGGCCTTTTTCCAGACTTTATTTCTTGTAGTTCTTAAATTTCATTTTCATACTAAAATTATACACAATCTTAATTTGTACTTAATATCAGAGTACAACTCCAATACTTTGAGTCAGAGGTATGACTCTAGTCTTCAGTGTCATTTCATCTAGGTCTTAGAATAGTAGCCATGAAAAATACATTTTTTTTTAAATTTATCAAATGATTGAGCAAGCACTTTTAGGGTATATAACTGATACTTTATTAATCATTTTAAGCCAGTTTTATGAATAAACAGAATAAAACTTTTTTTCTAAAATGGCTCATGCAACGTGACTCATGATAATAATCCTAAAGTAAGATCTACTCCATGTATTTCAGTCAAGTTTTAGATTGTTAGGGTGAGAAGATATTCCTCCTGTTCCAGGAAATTAGCACACTACATATAAAAAGCCTTTAAATGAATGTACAAAATATTTAGCCTGGAACTTTTGTTAACTTACTTTCTTCTTATAGATTCCACACCAAATCATTCATCACAAACAACACCAGCCCAAAAGAAAACTCCCAGTTCCTCATCTCGACAAAAAGATAAAGTTAATAAACGAAATGAACGTGGTGAGACTCCTTTACACATGGCAGCTATTCGAGGAGATGTGAAACAAGTCAAAGAATTAATAAGTCTAGGGGCAAATGTGAATGTGAAAGATTTTGCAGGTAAGGATAGTAATTAAATACTAAAACTAAGGAACTAATATTTAAAGTGTATCTAAATAGATTTGGGTTACAATTTAATCCACAGTTTTTTATTCTTCTTGATGAAACAAAGAGTTCTAAACTGTACTTTATTACAAAACTATTTTTGGATTGTGTACATAAAACCTTGATCTCTGCTACAATTCCATGTCAGTAATTACTCACATTTTTAAATATTAAATTTAGTTTTTAGTTGATAGATTTATATTTTTATCCAATTTAGGTTTAATTTTAGGTGAATTAGAGTTATATAATATTTTCAGAGTAGTTAATTCATTCTTAAGTCTTTCAAGACATGGTAGTGTTTTAATTACTCAAATACCATACCATTACATTCTTAGTAAGTAATTCAAACAGTAAAAGTATGCAGAGAACAATACAGAATTTCCCTTATGTTTCACATACTGTGATACCATGCATTCCCTCCCCACAGTTTCTTTCTACAGAACTGTTGTTAACAATTTGGGGGTCATTCTTTTCATGCATTTTCATTATCATATATATGTGTAAAATGAATATTTACTTATACATTTTTAAAAATTATACAGGTTAAAAAAAAAAGCTAAATCACTCCATCTATATCTGTCAGCCTTTAGTTATAGAGCCTGCTTTTTTTTTAACTTAATGTCTAACAGATATTTCTATTAGTGCATACAGGTGGTTCTACTTCATTCGTTTTAATAGCTGTATAGTATCTTATAGTGTAGATTCCATAGACAATACTTTAGTGAACACTCTTATAGAAATATCTCTGTGTATGTACAGTTATGGAAGAATTTCAGTTAGAAGGAAAACTGCTAAATCAAAGGGAATGCATATTTAAAAATTTTTTGAAATACAGGCAAATGACCTCCCCCAAAAATCTTTTTATCAATTTGCCATCAAAAGTACTTACATGAAAGAGCTCTTTCCTTAAATCTTCACTAAAACTGGATATTATCATTTTAATTATTAGCAATCTGACAGTAGAAAAAAAGATCTTTAATTTGGATTCTCTTAGTGCTATCAGTGAATATATCTTCTTGTGCATATTATAAATTTGTATGTATTCTCTGAATTGCCAGATCCAGTTCTTTGCCCATTTTTCTTATGGTTTGGTAGTGTTACTAATATGTAAGAACCCTTTATTTTAATAGGTTTTAAGTATCAAATATGTAAATATTTTTACTGTCTGTGGCTATGTTTGAATTTTCATTACATTATTATTGTACTAAAGTTTTTAATACAGTAATATCTGTTCTTGTTTTTATTTACAGGTTCTTTGGTCTTTTATTTAAGGCAGCCTTTTCTGCCTTTATATCATAAAATTATACCCCTATGTTTTATTGTTTCCAAATTTTGTTTTTGTTTAGCTTTTACACATAGCCCTACTAGAATACACCTGGAATTTATTTCTCTGTTGGGTGTGAATTGGGGAAAGGGTGATATGCAGGGATCCCCAACCTCCAAGACCAGTACTGGTCCAGGCATCAGTGTTAAAGAATGAGACTTAAACTTGATATTATCTCTCAAAAACCAAAAAGATTTTACTTTTCCTTTGATCTAACAAGCCACTTCTAAGCACCTCTCTTAAATGTTTAATCATAAATATATGTAAAGATTTAATTGTAAGGATATTTGTTGCAGCACTGTTATGAATACTTAAAAATTAGAAATAATTTAAATGCTCACTAACAGGAGCTTATTTAAATAAATTATGAGATAGTCAGAGTTCCAGCCAGGACGGAGGTGTAGGTAGAAACCCTTCACTTCCTTGCACAACTGAAACAATGATAACCACCAATCTAAAATCAGTAAACAAGCAGAAGTGCCAGAAAATCAAACTGCATGGAACTCTGACAACCAAGAAATTAAAGAAAAAGTCAATCAGACCGGTAAGAACTTGTGGTCCAGGCAGGACAGCTGTAAAAAACCGAAATGAGGCGGTGGACCCTGCGGATGGGTGAAGGAGAAACTGAGGCTGGCTGAAGAAGAAAATGAGGATCACTGTGGACTATGGTGATTCATGTGATGGGAGAAACTTCATTCATTACACATTGGAAAGTGGGCTAGAGCAGAGCAGGCCATCTGCATTGTTCTCTCTCTGGTCCCTCCCCCACAGGCAGCACCACAACACAGCAAGGAGGGTTGCCCTGCCCTTGTGAATACCTAAGGCCCCACACCCTTACAACTTAACAGGTGCACCAAGACAAAGAAATAGGCCCCAAATGAAAGAACATTTGACTGAGCCAAACTTCAAAATGAGAGCTAAGCGATGAGGAGATAGACAACCTATCTGATGGAGAATTTAAAGCCCTGGTAATCAAAATGCTCACAGAACTGATTGAGCTTGGTCCAAAAATAAAAATCTAATGAAAGATACCCAAAACGAAATAAAGCAAAATATTCAGGGAACCAACAGTGACAGGAAGGCAACAGGGACTCAAATCAACGGTTTGGAACGAAAGAAAGAAATAAACATCCAACCGGAACAGAGTGAAGAAACAAGAATTCCAAGAAGTGAAGAGAGACATAGGAACCTCTGGGACAACCTGAAACATTCCAATATCCGAATTATAGGGCTGCCAGAAGGAGAAGAACAACAAGGAATTGAAAACTCTTTGAACAAATAATGAAGGAGAATTTCCCCAATCTAGCAAAG
>PVKU01014253.1:0-24127 GCA_004027475.1 Anoura caudifer
TTTTTTTTGTATGGGAAGCTCCTTATTTCTCCTTTGACTTTAAATGATAGCCTTGCTTGGTAGAGTAGTCTTGGTTGTAAGTCCTTGCTTTACATCACCTTGAATATTTCATTACTACCCACTCCCTTCTGACCTGAAATGTTTTTTGTCAAATAATCAGATGACAGTCTAATTAGTATTCCCTTGTAGGTAACTGCCTACTTTTCTCTTTTGGCTTTTAGGAATCTCTTCTTGTCTTCAAGCCTTGTCATTTTAATTATGATGTGTCTCAGGGTAGGCCTCTTTTGGTCCAACTTGCTTGGTACTTTCTGAACTTCCTGGACTTGTGCATCTTTTTCCTTTATAATATACAAAGTTTTGGTCATGATTTCTTCAAATAGATTCTCCATCTTTCTATTGGTCCCTTTTCCTTCTGGTATCCAGTGATGCAGATATTGTTACATTTCATGTTGTTAAAAATGGTTCTTAAAATGTTTCTTAATTTTTTTAATTATTTTTTTCTTTTGCTGTCCTGATTGGTGTATGTTTTCTACCTTATCTTCCAAATCACTGATTCCATCCTCTGCTTCATCTAACCTACTGTCTATTTCTTCCCATGTATTATTTATTTCAGATATTTTATTCTTAATTTCTGACTGGTCTTTTTTATGGTTTCTATGCCTTTTTTTCATGTTGTTGAGTATCCTTATAATCATTACCCTAATCTCTCTATTTGATAAATCACTGTCTTCCATTTCATCTAGCTCTTCTGGAGAATTCTCATGTTTCACTTGGGGTCTGTTTCTTTATCTCTCTATTCTGGTTGTATCTTTGTACTTTCCACCTTAGTGTTTAAACTAATCAGTTGTTAAGCTAATCAAACAGAATTCAGCAGTCCGTCATAAGCACAACAGGGCAGGGCAGAGTAATTCCTTTGGGTGGGGTATTGCTTCTGTTCAGGCTGAGGCCACCTGGAGAGGGATGCATGAGAAAGATGGCTTCTGCAGTGTGGTGGATGAATCAGTGCAGGGAACCTGGTGGCTGTTCCCGCAGTTTTTCCCCAGAGGCAGCAACCCCAGATTCTCCTGAAGCATCTCTAGTCCACTCTGCCTCCCCTCTGCCAGAGCCCAGGGTAAGTGGCTGCAAACAAAATGTTGTGTGTTGACCCTTTAAGAGGGTCTCTGCATCTCCAGCCATCTCTCTCTGGCAGACAGAAACCCTGCTGCTTTTCACAACCGGATGTTAGCTGAGCTCCTTTTCATCTCTGGTGCTCTAGGCTGGGGAGTCCAGCTTGAGGTTTAGTTCCCACACTTCTCAGGGGGAAACCCCAAAATCATGGAAATATCCCTCCAGAACTTTAGCTGCAGCCTGAGAGAGTCCAGCCAGGCCTCTGGAGCCTCCATGGCACTCCCTACCAGTCACACTGTGGTGAAGTGGGTTCTTCTGTCTGTTTTTAGTTATAAGGTTTCTCTCCAGCTAGTATCAGTTGGTTATTCAGGATGACTTCTCTACAATTTAGTTTTAATTCCAGATCGGTCCTGGGAGTAAGTTAGTGTAGCTTCTGCTTACTCCTCTGCCATCTTGGACCTTCAATATGGACATTTTATGTGAACTTGCAGATACATATGGCTATATAAATTAGCCTTAAAAAACAAGATAAGGGTAATTTTAAAGAAACTTGGTTATTCAACTTTTTCAAATTTATATATATTATTTTATAAAACAAAAATATCATTAACTTTCTATTTGAAAGGTTGGAAGTCTCAAAATATTGTATGATTTATATCATTTATTTATCACAATAATTACATGGGATAAAACAATCACTATGTTCATTTCACAGATGGAAAAATTATTTTAATTTATCTAGTATAGGAGAGGTAAAAAGATCAGAAAGAGAGGAAACCAAAATTTGTAACTGGGCATTTGATTCCAGAGTTCCTGTGCTACAGGATTTCTGTACAGAGTTCCTGTACTACAGATTTTAGGCAATACACATGCATGTATGAAAAGATAGTCATTCTGTATCATATTTTTATATCTATTAAATGAAAGGCTTTTTCATTGTCTATGTCAAAAAACTTTGATAAGAGACTCAAATCTAAATATGCATGAACAAATCATATTTTTCTCTTCATTGCAGCATACATATTCCTATATACTTTACAGTTAGGGGTGCAAGAAAAAAGTGGTAACTCTTACAAACAGAAATTGGAACTTATGAATACTAGTCATCATTAGTAATAATTTTATTTGTGTCCCCAAATCTCTGATCCTGAGTATGGTGTATGTCATCTGTGATCTTTAATTGTCTCTCCAATTATAAAGAAATGACATCAAAATATGGAGAAAATAAGAGAAGACTGAAATATATTATATCTAAGAATATTTTGTTGTCCAATTAGTACTACAATCAGAATACCCTTTGTCTAATGAAATTATCCTTTTGTAAAATTGGTGAGCCATGCTGGTAATAACAAGTGGATAGGATAAGTATTTGCAAATAAAGGAATTGGACATGCTTAGAAATACTATGAGTAGATTAGACATTACAATAACTCTGTGATGAGTCCATCCTTCTTGTCTATTGAGTGTGTGTGTATATATATGTATATATATATAGATATAGATATATGTGTGTGTATCAAATAGTATGTGTATGTATGTGTGTAAGCTTCTCATTGCATCCTAAAGAAAATTATCCTATCTAACCCATGACTTTCTAGCCTAACCATATCCATGTTATAGTTGTTACAAATATATACTATATTTAAATGTCTACATCCACATATTTTATAAAAATTACATTAGATTTCTCTCCTTTTGTTTATTATAAATTATTTGTGTGTCTTAATTGGTTTAAAACAAAATGGCTAAGGGATAGTGATGTATATCCAACAGAATTCAAATATATAAAGTATTGCATCAGAAAAATGACAGTCTAGGAAAACCAAGACCCTCCTTCCCCACACAAACACATGGAATCAGCAACAATTCACAGATGAAGTATCTTTGTACAGGTCTCAGAAATGACTGTAGAGGTTCCTGTACCCAAGCATATGCTAAACTGTACTTGTTGAAGCTGGAAGAGAGATTTGGGACATCCTCTCACCAGTGTTCCTATCCCTGGTGCAGCACGATAAGATCAAAAAGAGTAGCTAGATCCTAGCTTCACCTAAGAAAAGAAAGGTTGGGCTCACATATTTAGTGTCCATATTATTCAGGGGCCCCTTGGATCAGATGGTGCCCACCCACATCTGCTTTCCTCCTTGTACGAATCCAAATGCTAATCTCTTCAGAAACACCCTCACAATCACACCTCAAAATAATAGGATATCTGTTTATTACTTGGTCCATTCAAGTGGACACACAAAATTAGCCATCATAAACATTGCCTTTTATTATCTTATAGAAAGTATGACAGCAGCATACATGTTAGAGCTAAAAGGTGCATGAAAGATTGTGTAATCTAAGCTTTTTTTCTTTCCTATTAAAAGAATGAGTTCTCTGACTAGTAAATGGGGTACTCTGACTTGTAAGTATCAGAGGCTGGATCGGAATCTAGTTCCACTCTTTCTGTCATTAACTCATGGTTCTTTTACACTATATTGCCTCAAAAAATTAGTTCTGGTGGGAAAAAATTTAAGGAAGTTATGGTGAAAGAGGAAGTGGTAACAGCATGCATTCTTGTACTTTTTCATACCATCAGGTATAAAAGGGATATAAATAATTGTGCTAATGTTAAAGGTTGAAGATTGAAAGAACAAAGCTTAAAAAACATGACAGCTTAAGCCTTCAATAAAATGTTAACTCTTATTCTGATATCTCTAAGAAAACATTTCTTTCTATTCTGGGATTTTAATTTTCCTTTATCTTTGCATTTTCTCCTGAAAGAGAAATGATCATTCATGATACTTCTGATAGTTGCTTGCATGCCCTAATTTCCCTTTCAATTGTTAAGGTCACATTTCTAGGAACTTTAAATTCACCATACTTAAAAGTGCTTTAGTGTGTGTGTCTGAATTATCAGGGACTCTTTCCTACCTATAAGCCTAACTGCTTAGAAGTAGACACATGTACATAAGAAATATGTGCTTTCACATCTAGAATGTATCTGTCCAGAAATAGAATACTTCCCCATACTTGTGAGCAGATGCACATTTGATATGTCACATCTTATAAAATTTAAATAATATTTGCCAGAATTGTGCTAGAGATTTTATTATATATCATCTCTTTGAATGGTTTCTGGATGCTAATGCCTTAAATCTTCCATCCTTCTTTAATTCCTTCTTTTCTCCCTCTCTCCCATCATTCCCTCTTTCTTTTCTTTTTGCCTTTTTTTCTGTAGTGATTCTATAAACATTTTTCAGCCTTAATATGTGTCAGGGAATGTAATATATTTACAATGTAATATATTTGCACCCCAAGTGTTTTAGAATACTTCTACAAATATTCCTAATATTAAAATTATCCTGCAATGTATTTAATTCCTCATATTTATACCTGTAAAAATATCTATAAGGCAAGGCAGGTAACTGTAGATATTAATGTCTAAGTATGCCAAGGGAAGTTGGGTGAAAATTTTACAGGTTGCAGACCTGAAGGTAACCAGTGTAGTAAAGTGGTTCTGAATCCTCAGCTTCTCAGATACAAGCTATGGGCTCTTAAATGACTTATTTGATGATGCTGACACCAGTTTTTCATCTTTAGATTGGAAAAATTGTGCCTATCTGGGAAGACTAAAAATAATTTCCCTACTCTGCTTAGGACATGTGGTTTTCTAAATACATATAATAAATTATAATAATAAATACATGTAGTAAGTACACATTAAAAACTTAGTAATTTTAATTAATAATTTTCACTGGTTTAAACAGACTTATTTATAGAGTAGTTGGAGTTAAATTTCTATTATATAAAAATGCCATTTACTGTTAGTAGGAAAATAAACAGGTGTGTTATTTTCCTATAGCTCTTTTAAGTAATGTCATGCATAATAAATTTTTATTGCAAAAAATAAAAATAAAAGCAGCACAGTCTAATTACTGTTTGTCAATTTCATTTAATTACTGCCAGAATGCAATTGTAATCTTTGTACAGAAGAAGTTAAAATCATATCCTTAATGAATTACAACAAAAGTTTTTCTAACTCACAAAAAGAAACACTAGCTTTTAAGTATTTTAAGTACAGTTAAAAAATGTTCTGTAACTCAACCTGGAAAAAAAAAAACAAGAGGCAAATGAGGAGTGTCATGTTCATCATCCAATACTGTTTGCATCATATTTCTTAATGGAATACAGAAGTCATTCATTAAATGAAGTAATTGTTTGAGTAACATCATTTTACAATTAAATAACATAAATTTCTAAATAACTCAAACATACACACACACACACCCCTACCTTTTTTGGGTACATCTAAGGAATGCCGAATGCCAATTGCTAAACTTCAAGTCTTAATCATTGAAAAATCTAGAACATCAGAGAAAAAGGATTGTGAGAGAAAAAAAGGAAGAAAGTAAAAGGTAACATACAAGCAATTAAAAATAAGAATTATATTGGACTTTTCATCCAAAAAATGAAGGAGGTGAAATAATGCTTTTCCTGCAAGAAAATAACTTTCAATCAAGTACTCTATACTCAGATAAAATATTAATCAAAAGCATGAATCTAATATTTTCTGACACTTGAGCTTTTAAAATTTGGTTTCCATTTACCTTTGCGAAGAGATCTACTGGAAAATGTTCTCCACAAAAATGAAGGATCACATTGAGAAACAACATGTGTAGTTCAGGAAACAAGGATGCAACAGAAAAGTGAGGCAAATGGGACAGGCAACATTACATGATAGAAAGTACCGAAAGGAAAGCTGGGCTTGCATCTGGAAAGAAGTCAGTTCAGGTCTCAGAGACCTGAGACGAAAGTCTACAGAGAGGCAACAAGCAAACAAACAAACAAAAAACATCTTTTTCTGTATTTCACCATATTTTCAGGATTTTTATATTAAATTCAAGGGCTTTGAGGAAAAAAATAGATAAATTGGACATCAAATTACTGTACAAGAACAATTAAAATAAATTAAAAAATAAATAAATCAAAAAAAGAATGCTTTGTAAAAGATTATTAAATACTCATTGACAGAATGAGAATTTAAGCCACAGACTGGGAGAAAATATTTGCACATAATATGTTTCCCAAAAGATTTATATCTAGAAATAGAAATCACTCTTAATATTCAATAATAAGAAAACAAAGGGTCCTATTAAGAGTAGGCAAAGCTTTTGAAAAAACACTTAACCAAAGTGTATACACAGATAGCAAAAAACATCGGAAAGATGCTCAAGATCATTAGTAATCAAGCCACAGGGAGATACATGTTTGACTAACTGAAATGAAAGAGACAGCTTATACCAACTTTTGAAGATAATTTGGAATAACTGGGACCTCAAAAAACTGCTGACAGAAATGTAAAATGGTAAAACAACTTTGGAGAACATTTGGCATTATTTTTTTTAAAAAAAGGTAAATATGCACCAGCCATCTGAATCATTCATTTTACTCCTAGGAATCCAGATGTGATCAATAAAATTGTATGTCCGCAAAAGGCTTCTAATTAAATGTTTATAGGAGCTTTGCTTATATTAGATAATACCTGGAAACACCAATGATCATCATCAAGTAAATAATTGACAATTTCTGGTATATCCATATAATGAAGTACTACTTAGTAGAGCTACTCATAGTAAAAGTATATAAAATCACTTTCATGCATAGTTGATAGCAAGCAATATATCTGAAAAAAAAAACAATTAAAAATTCAGTAAAATTCAATGTAGACTTTGGGTTACAGCTCCAACATAAAAAGAACCTGGAAATTTTAATTTTCATCCTCATTGCAAGATAAAGCTGAACAAAATAAAAATCAATGTCTTTTCTTAAACCCACAGAAAACTGAGTTTTCAGGACAAACTGGCACCTTGGAATCTGGAGAGAGAGATGAATGGAGAGAGTCGTAGCACATATCTTGAAGCAAAAACACTGGAGACATAAACTGATATGAACACTTAAATGGGAATTTCATTCAATTGTTGAAGGTGCTGTGGGCTAAGAGCTCCTGGGAGCCACAGTCTTAGTTTGGACCCCACACATTCATGGGCTTTACTTTGAGAACATTCACCAAGTTCTTATAGTAAAAATCTGACAATGATCCAATTGGGACCCAGGCCAAAGGATGGGAAGGGTCATACTTTTGAAATAAATGCAGGCTCCCTTTATAACAAAATCTTCCTCACCAGTGGGAGTTTTACTTGAATCTTGCCTCAAAACAATGGGTAAGGACATTCTCCGTACTTCATGCTCCTCTAGCTTTTCTTTCTCACCTAAGAGGGGGAAGTTATATGAGAAAGATCACTTGTAAAAGCCACAGCCTGGAGACACAGACTCTTTAGAAAATTTAGATTTAACTTGAAGTGTAGAGAACACACTTATACCAAACCAATAAGACTTCAATAGGAAAAGAGTAGACCACAGCTAAAAAGGGTGAAAGATATACATGTTTCTGGGGATGAGTACTTAGAAAAATCCAAAGTCAAGAAGGAAGTAAAATAAAAAAGGCACTAAAGAAATTCGAAGTCATGGATACCCACAGGTACAGCAATTACTTGTCCACGCCCCGGTCAGATTAACACAGATTCTCACACTAAAGGTCCATTTATCTCAGCACATTATTTGTTGTGTATACAAAAATCTGCTTTAAATGATAAAGCTTCAGGTAAAAAGTAAGGAGATTTGGAAAAACATATCATATTGCCACTAATTCAAAAAAATGCTGGAGTAGCTATACTTATAGAAAAAGCAGTCTTTAGAGAAAGGAAAATTATCATAGATAAAGAGTACTAGATGATAACAAAGGAGACAATTCTCCCAGAAGACAGACTAATTCTTAATGAGTATGTACCTAAGGACAGTATGTTGAAAGATTTTACACAGTAACTGATAAAACTGACAGGAAAAATAATAAACCCATTATTTTAGTTGGAGACATCAAATACCCCTGTCAATCATTGCGATGCCAAATAGGCAAAAACCTAACAAAGATACTGTTGACTGCTTCAGCACTATCAAGCAGCTTTGTCTAACTGGCATTGACAAAATACCCCTTCCACCAACAAAATACACATTTTCTCTTTGCTTGAATATATATGGAACATTCACCAAGATGGATCACATTCCACGCCCTACAAGTTGCCTGAACAAATTTACAAAGTTGGAAATTATGCAAAGTACATTCTCAAATCACAATGGATCAAAACTAGAATTATGCATCAGAAAGATACTTATAGGTGTCCAAATATTTAGAAATTTAACAATTCACCATTGAATAGTACATCAATTAGCAAAGAAGTCTCAAGACAAATTTAAAAATATTTTAAACTAAATGGAATTAAAATATAACTTACCAAACTTTGTGGGATGCAGAACAATGTCTTTGTAAATTAAAAATTGAGTTACAAATCATTATACTTATCTTTTGGGTCCAAATTATAGCTCTTTATTCCAGTATATCCATATGTGATGCTTATAATAATCTTGTTCTAATAAAACTCAATGCATTTTATATTCAGCACATATAGATGCAAATTGACCTTGTGGAAATTTTCTAGGTTTTTATTTCTGGCTTCTGTTTTATTTGTTTAAATTTTCTTGAGATGGAAATGTAAAACATCAAGTCACTTTCTCTTAGAAAATATAAATGCACAATAATTAGAGACCCAGAGAATTCTGAGAAGCATGGGATTAGCCACGCGATAATATGAGCTCGCATCTGCAGCCAGTCTAAAAATGTCACACAGACCTAATTCTTCAGTACAAATGTAATTTGTCCTTAGCATTTCCATGTGGAAATAAATTTGTGACTGTGTTTGTTTAAACCCATTTACTACTTAATTTTTTATTGTGTCATTTCAACTAGGCTGCTGGGAAAATAGTGCACTCTGCAGTCTGATACTACTATAATTTTGTGACTTAACAGCCACAAAAGTATTTTAATATTGCCTAGTGATCCTTCTATTTTGTCTTAATTAACATTCTCTCATATTCTCTTCACTGTTTACTTCAAATCTTGTCCAATATTGTCCCTCAAAACTCTCCATCTCTACCAATCACCTCCCATGTCATAGTGAAAACAGACCTCACAGGATAAATTCCTGAAGTTCCTCAAGTTTCAGAGTCACAACCTTAATAATCTACAATGATCTTGCTTCTTCTCTCCTACTCTGCACTGTGTTCATGGCTGCTTATGTTATTCCATACTTACGATCTCCCTAGGTGTCCTTTGCTTGTTATTTAAAGAAGATCAAGTCTTTCACATTTTAGGACAAACTTCCAACAACTTCACATACATATAGAAATATAAAAATATATGATTAATACAATCAGATTTAGAATTCTAGCCCAACTTCTCTACTATGCTCATCTCTGTATGTACCATTGATACCTGGATACTTGTATAAGAAAACCATTCAGAGGGACTTCAAGTTTAATATATGCATGTGTGATTCTGACATCCCATCTCCTGATCATTTTGTTTCTCACCTGCTCCTCCTGGTTTTCTTTCTCTCTCCTTGGGTCAACAGCCTTGAAGATTAGTGTTATTGCCTTCCCCACATGTCTCAACTCTCCCAGTTGTACCTACTAGTATGTACATTCCTCACTCTGCAAATAAATTGATGCCATTAAGATAAATAGTGCTCTTGTTAATCTCCCACATAAAAAAATCTTCAAGAAGTTTTCCATTGCCCTAACAAAATGTAAACTCCTTTATTGACAATGCTTGCCCCTCTTTATATTCTACCTAAATCATAACCTTATATTTTATGATAATTTATTTTCCCTCTGTATTAAAAGCTCAACTTCTCTTCTTCAAAGATACCCAGTGTCACACTCATCTCAAAATCCTTAGCTAGACCTCTTCTCCTGGCATACCCCTCCTGGGCAATTTTCCCAAATGATTCCATTTCATTGTCCCAGCTTACCATTTTTTTCCTATTAAATGTACCTGCTATCTGGTTTTAGAGTTCTCCAAACAATTTTTTTTATAACAGATTGGTAATGCTCCTTTTCTAGTAATCTAGCTCCTTCGTGAAGTTTTTAGTTCTTTATACTGATATCTAATTTCACTCGGTCATTGATGAATTCCTAGTATCTAACATATTTCCATGCATATAGATGAAAATCAAATAGATTTGTTTTACATATTCTTTACATTTTAGTAAGTTTATTATTTCAAATTCAGAATTTACAATTAATATATATTTCAATGAACATGATCATACAGAAATTTAGTTTTAAGAAAGTTATAATTTAAACTTTTCTGTGTACGTATTAAGGTAATATATTACTTATACAACTTCATATTTTTATAGATTTCTAACATGCACAACTAATTTTTTAAAGAGGTAATTTATAACTCAAATTTAATTTCTACCTGACCTAAAATACCCATTAAGATATTGGACTCACCATAAATATTTAATATTAATATCAAATTAATTATACATTATAATGGTATAAAATGTTTTATTTTAACAATATTTAATTGGTAATCAAGGCATAATAGAAATGCTGGGATAAAATCTATATTTGAATCTGACAAATGTGGATTTTAATTGCCTAGTAAAATTGGACAATAATAAAAGGTATTATTTATTGAATAGTCTAATTCAATCTTCAGTACTACCTTGTTTATTCAACACTGCTGTGTTAGTGTCTTTAAATTAATATATTTAATACATTCTTACCTGTATAAGAGTAAAGCAAATTAAAGCTGATATGGACTATGGACATAGAATGAATAAATAACATAATTTAGGTCCAAAGAGCATGTATTTCCTTTATGTTGTTTATCTTTCTTCTCTGAATTTGAGTTTTGTTGTGAGGTTCATAGTTTATTTGTTAATCTCTAGGTGTAGTGATTTACAAAGAGAAAAACCTCAATGAGTAGCAGTTACGACTTTTTAATTGGGTCAATAAGTTAATCCCAGTTTGGTTTCTTGCCTTCTTTCTGGGAGCAGTGATGTCTTCCAACAGACCCGACCTCCTGATCCCTCCTTCATACCAGTGATCCCCATCACTCACACCAGCGGTGAGTGATAGAAGAGAGAGCATTTCCACCGTACATCCTCTGTTTCTCATCCTTCCATGGCACTACTTTGCATCTTCTTTTCCCTGTTTTGCCTGCCATGCTTCTACCACTCCTTCAGAATTTGGATGATGATTCATTCTAAGTTTAGTCATTTGTACAACAGAATTTTATGTGTCTTTAATAGTTGTGAGAGCCTCCGCCTCCTGGATCACCATTAGAAGAGCATGATTTGTCTCTCACGGATACCTCAGGGCTTATATTTTTTATGAAAATATTACATGAGCATTATATTTAAGCCATTTCATTCTTATTTTTTGTCTTTTAAGGACTTTTTTCCTAAAACTAATCAGAAAGAGATATATCCGAAGGAAATCAAATCCACCCATAAAAAGAATCTTAATTATTGCTGTGTTTCAGGTGTATTCAAGCTTGATATAAAAGACTACAGTAAGCTGCTGATTTAATTATGGGATGATACCAAACTTTTTCATAATCAGGTGGTTACATGGGGCAGGATGAGATACAACATAACAACCACATTTTTCTTGGCCTTGTTTCACAAAGAAGGTGCCTAGCTGTTGGTGACACAGTCTTTACAGAAAACAGCTAAGACATTTCTGCATCATTAAGTAATTTAGGAAAACCTTCACTGACAATGTTGTGTCTTTCTGTTTAAAGGGATATTTAAAACAGTTGAACCTACTGATTCTTCATCAATATCTAGTCATCAAGTTTGCTCGCACTTTGGGAATAGAAAAGAAAACCAAAAAGCCAATTCCCAGGAATTCTCTGAACAAAATCTCTGCTTAGAAATATCCAGCAATATTGAAATCTCATGTTGAGCAATCATTTGCGATATTTTCATTATAGGTTGTAAAATACTGTTTCCTATAATGACTAACAAGTCAGTTATGCTTCTAAGCCTGTTGGTTCTTCACAGCATGTATACAAATGGAAAAACATCATGTAAACGGCAGTTGGTGAAAGAATGGCATACACGGCCCTCATCATATGTGGTGAATTGGACACTATCAGAAAACATCTGCATGGATGTCTATGGAGATTGCTGGTTTGAGGACATAAATACTAAAATGAGTACTTCAGGCAATCAATCTCTTCCCCAGATTTGTCCTTTGCAAATTCAATTTGGGGACATTCTTGTAATTTCATCTGAACCATCTCTTCAATCTCCAGAAATAAATTTGATGAATGTTTCTGAAGCATCATTCATTGACTGTCTGCAGAATACCACAACCGAAGAACAGTTACTTTTTGGTTGCAAGCTAAAAGGAATGCACACGGTTCATTCCAAGTGGCTGAGTGTTGGGACGCATTATTTTATCACAGTAATGGCAAGTGGTTCATCGCTTTGTCAACTGGGACTTCGGCTAAACGTGACAGTGAAAGAACAGTTCTGCCAGGAATATCAGACCTCTGAGTATTGCTCTGGGCGTGGCAAATGTCTTACTGAAGTTTGGAGCAAGACATACAACTGCCATTGTGAGCCTCCGTTTACTGGAAAATACTGCCAGGAACGTGATGCATGTTCTTATAAACCATGTAAAAATAATGGCAGTTGCATTAATAAAAGTGAAAAAAGGAATAAGCAAGGATACGAATGTATCTGTCACCCACCATTTACAGGTAAGACTACTTTAAAAATAGCATATTCTGTTTATTAAAATATGAAAGTAAACTGAATTTACAAGCTGCTACATGCATATGTTTTTTTTTATTCTCAGTTTTTTAGACTGAGTTAAACAGAATATAGAAAAATCTTATCAAGACAGTCTCTAAAATAAGCTTTTTGCTTATTTTAAGAAGATTTCTTAAAAACACAGTATATGTTTTATACTGAAATACCTATATTCACATCTTTCTCAAAATTCACTCAATTTCTTACTAAAAATACAACATCAGAAAAATATATTATAGTCACTCAATGAAATTTCCAAGTTTGTGGTTGTTTGGGGTAAAAGAGCTGTGGGTGATAATGTGGAAATGAAGTGTGAATCTGAGTTGAGGAATATAATGAACTATGTGGTGTTGCAGGGGAGGCAATGGAGTTGCTTGGGAGAGTTGGAGAAGAAAACATAATTAAGAACCAAAACACTGTCCTTAATGGATGTCAGTGTGGCACCTATGAATGATTGCTGGGTATACTAAGGAAGGAAAAAGCATGATATAATTAATAACTAATTATCATAAGCTAAGTGAGAAGTAATGATGAGGTTGTAAAAGCATATTTGTTGAATAGATGAAACCAGAGAAGGGTAATCTAAAAACAATGTAAAGTACACTACTGAGACTGAAGTGAAGATTTGAGGGAAAATAAACTATTTTTATCTGAAAGTTTACTAGGGAATTTGGGTCATCAGAGGAAAGTGAAGAGAAACATTGAGAATTGTAAGGAACATTTCCAGTTTGGGAATTTATATGAGTTTCTTTTAAATGATAGTTTCAGAAACATGGAGTGGAGAATCACAAGGATAATGGGTAAAACAAGAATGATCTGGCAAGGTGAAATACTTTGTATGGTTGGCAATGACACTCTTAGGAAACAAATCAGAAATTAGTAGTACATGTTGGTCATGAGTTTGGAGTCAGAAATTAGTAGTACGTGTTGATCATGAGTTTGGAAACAGTATATATGATTAGAGTAGATTAGGTTTAGGAATATAACTATAATTTTGTTAGGCAGGCTTTAGGAAATTTCAACAAAGTCTTTCTTCCATGGAGCATGGGATTACTCCTTTGGAGCTAAATATGAGAAGTCTGTGCAAAAAAAGTAAAATGAAAGCACTCAATGAGCCACCATAAATTCTAAAATTCATCCAGGCCAATGTTTCATAGAGGTTAATCTCTATAGTAGGGAAGTACAAGGCCATTTGAGAAGTTAATCCCAGCGATATCTACTGACCACCATCCCTTGTAACTGGGATCAAATTCTCATTTGACTCTACTGTCCTGGTGCTAAAATATGTGTTGCCCTACTTATTCTGGAGTATATCATGTAATTAAAATTAAGGCAGTTTAGCAGAAAAAAAAGTGAAAGCACTCAAATTGCTGATTTGGTATGAATGCAAAAAATAAAATAATTAAAACCTTCTAATCATTATGCATACATTTTAACCTGCCCAAAGAATTTTTAAAAAAATATTTAATCAAAGGTTTCTATCATCTATCAGAATATTGACATATACAATCCTATGTCATGAACCACTATTTCAATAATTTTATGGTAAATGTATTGCTCTACAAAAACCCTGTGTCCAAATATTGTCATATTTTGGGGACCTGGGGGTTAGGATTCCACAAATGGGTGGGGGCAGTTTAGCTCATTACACTCCCTAAGATGGGAGTGGGACATGACCTACAAACATTCTACTGTTAATTTAGTTTTTATGAATGGAAATATTTGGCACACAATTATGTGTACTTATATTTTCATTGTGTTGGAGGTTATCTGGAGGTCAATGAAGAAGACTTCTGAGGCAGGGATATCAGTTTTTAAGCAATATGAAAGATGTCATTGATCATGGCAACACACTTCTTAAAATTAAATTAATAATTCAATTAGAATAGGGGGTGGGGAGTATTTTGCCAAATTGTCTATAACTGTTGTATAGTAACATTTTTCCAATTGCCATGCAATATAATTTTCCAGGAACATTCTTCTATGAAGGATATCATGAGATGATTAACTACATAGAAAAATATGCTATGCAAGGTTATGGTATATAATATAGTAAGACCATAATACTTTATCTAAGTAGGATTTGGAAAACTTGATATAAAAACAAGGGCAAGAAAGTGTAGAATCTATAATTTTGTGTGTAGCTTCTGAGAATCCAAGCAGCGTTTTCTCTTTTTTTACCTCTTTTTTTAATTTTAATTGTTGTTCTTGTACAGTTTTCTGTCTTTTACTCCCATCCCAGCCTACCACCCCAGCCCTCCCCACCTCCCTCCCATTTCCACCCCCGCCAAGTTTTTGTCCATGTGGCTTTTATACTTGTTGCTCTAAACCCTTCCCCTTTTCCCCTGAAATTCCCTCCCCTTCCCCTCTGGTCACTATCAGCCTGTTCTCAATTTCAGTGTCTTTGGTTGTATTTTGCTTGCTTGTTTGTTTTGTTGATTAGGTTTCTGTTAAAGATGAGGTCATAATGTAGAAGAGGTAGATCTGATGTTATGTTCTATTTGTAGTAAAATAACATCTAAATTAAGAGGTAAAAAAGATCATATGGTATTTGTCTTTCACCGCCTGGCTTATGATTTTTTTTACCTCTTAATTTAGATGTTATTTTACTACAAATAGAACATAACATCAGATCTACCCTCTTAAATTTTTAGCAGTATAAAATATTGTCAACAATAAGTAAAAGTGTATACAACAGATCTCTAGAGCTTATGTATCTTGCTTAACTAAAACTACATGCCCTGGTTCCTCCTCAAATGGTGTAACGTTTTTTTTTTTTCCATTTTTCACTTTTGAAGCATGTTCCTGGCTAGGTGGTACGTATAAGATATAATGCATCACTTTGTAAATTACCACTGGAATGCTACCAGTATACATTGAGGAACTTGTATTTATATGTGCCATCTACTGTCAAAACATGATTAACAAATTCAAATTATCATGAAAAGTAACTGAAGGTCAAATATGAACAATCAGAAAAATAGTTGATAGTATAACAAGGGCCAGGGGATGGAAACACTATGTAAAAGTGCACCAAAACTCTTTCCATTTAAATACATCATCATGGAGCAGTATTTCTTAATTAGAATTACATTTTGTCAAAATGTTCATATTACTTATTATTTACAAATTTGGGGAAAATCAATGACTGTAATTAACTTTATAGAAAATGGAAATATTTTAATCTAGTTAGGAATTAATTTACTTTCCTTTTTGCAGGCAGAAATTGTTCAGAAATAATTGACCGATATCAACCACATGTCTGTTTTTATGAGCGTTGGAGCAATATTACTGCAAGTAGTTTCATTTGTGCGTGTGATGAACCATATCCAGGTAAAAACATGCATATAAATGCAAATAATTTTAATTTTGCCTTATTTATTTCAAATTAAATTAAAATGTTTCATTTGTTACTAAAAATACATGTTTCTATACTGACCTATTTTAGGGATAAGATTAATAAACCTATTAGGTTAACAAATGATTAATTATCCTGCTAAATATTCTACAATATAGCAGAGTTTGGATAACAGGTGACATATTTTTATACTATAATAAAGTATATTTTGTTCTTAAATACTATAATACTTTTAGAAATAGTGCACATTTTGCTGATAATTTGCATAGTCATATCTAACGTATTTCCTTAGGTATGCCATTACAGACAAATCCCATTTTATGAAGAATAAACTTTTTTATTGTTCAAATGAATTTAAAGATATAAAATGAAATCATTGTTTAAACCAATAGTTTCTTAACTTAGATTAAATGCTTTAACAATGAAAATGTATTTAAATAATTCCCAAACCTTTGAACTCTTCTACAGTTTTCCATTTTCTGGAGAATATAGCTGAATATCAGTGTATATGTCCTGCTTCAAAGTATCTTTAGGCAGTGGTATCTTTAGCTACAAATACATATCCTAAAATCTCCTTTTTTGGAAGTGAAAAAAATATCATTGTCTCCCAACTATGGAGAATGGTGATAATTCACAGTATTTCTCTTGCAGGCCCTTCTAATTAAGTTGAGAGAGACTTGAAACTTCTGGTCGAGTACCTCAGTCATTGCTCATAATAAGAGGGGATGGTAATTGCAGGCAGAAAGAACTCTTCTTGTGTGTGGAGCCTAAGAACCAAATGGACAAGATTGAAACACACTCTTAGATACAGGGAAAACTGAGGGCTGCCAGATGAGAGGGTGGTGGATAGCTGAATGAAAAAGGTAAAGGGATATAGAAGTACAAATTCGTAGTTACAAAATAGCCATGGGGATTTAAAATACAGCATTGAGAACATAGTCAATAATATTGTAAAAACTATGTATGGAGGCAGGTGGGTGCTAGAATATTGGGGGATCACTTTGTAAATTATATAATTTTCTAAACATTATGCTGTACACCTACGACCACTATAAAATAATAATGAATGTCAACTGAAAAACTTTAAAAAAAGATGAAACCTTAAACTGAAAACAAAAGAAAGAAACTCCACTCTATTCTAATGTATCTTTTCAGGCCTTTTTTCCTTTATTTTTTTTTTGTTTCCTTGAGACAAGTTATGAGTTGAAAAATGTTTTACAGTCTCTTGCCTTGTTCTGCATACATATGGCAACCATATGAATTTCCTTTCAAACCGGCATTTTTGAGCAAAAGAGGTAGCTAAAAGCAGTTACAACTATATCTTTGAAACATTTACTTATTGATTGGTAATTTTATTTCATTAAATAGGGAGACCTATAAAGTAATTTCTCTAAAAATTATTTTTAAATAAATTCTTTCCAAAGGAAATAATTATAACTTTATATCCATAAATCAAAGAAAAAACATATTTTATATTTTCTGAATATTGCAAAATAGTATCAGCAGAAACTATGGTTAGCCATTTATCTCAAATAGCATGTTATTAGTATATTTCTGAAGAATTATGTTTTCCATATGATCTTATTATTTTAATTTTTTATGAAATCATCTGTACCCTTTTCAATGTATTTATGATTAGTAAGTTTAAAATTATTAATGCGTCCAGTTGATTCCTTCCTTAATTATGCCGTTCTTAATTGAAACAATTTTTATTGCACTAATTGATTTTCTGTAAATCTAAAAGGAAAATCTAAATGGAAAATATTCTCAATGCTAATTTTTGTAAAGAACACCAATGTGAAATACTTTAACCAGAGCCCTGTTTTTACTCTATTCCAAAATATTTTCATCAGAGCCCTATTTTACTTTCTTCAGAATTATTTTCTTATCTTTTCTTTTTTATTCTAGGGTTGTCATAAGGTTTATTTTATTTTATTTTTTTAGTATTGTCAACTTTGTAATTATGGAGAAACTCTTTCAGTGGAAAGCAAAGTAGCAAAATCAAAGCAAAACAAAACATGCCACCATTCCAGACCCACTCTATACAACTAAACTACTTTGTCTTCCTCAAAGTAGTTGCAATTTGGGGGCAACTTTAAAATATCTCTAATTGGACATGTCTAACCATTCAGGTTGCTTGAAAAAAAGAAAACAATTAAAATTTAAAAAGAATTATTTATTTATATCTTGTCTCTGGGTAAGGTATAGAATTGTATCAAGAGGAAGTAGAAGTAGCCATTGTGAAAGTTTAATTTAAAGTTTTAGTCAGGACATAATTATTTTCTTTGACAAACATTTTCAAAAATAATTCTCATAATTCCATTGAGTGTTTGGCCAAACTTAGGTCCTTCAAAGGTCTGGGACTGTCCAAATTTTTGGTGTCTCTGGGCCACACTGGGAAATAGGTTGTCTTGGGCCACACATTAAATACATTGTGACACATAATCACAAAAATTCTGATAATGTTTTAAGTAAATTTACGATTTTGTGTTGGGCCATATCCATAGCCATCCTGAGCCACAGGCGGCCTGTGGACAGTGGGTTGGAAGCCCCTGGTCAGAACCTAATTCCATTTTGTTCTAGCACAGAAATGTATCCATAAAGTACAGGATCACCCTTGATATTGTTTCCCACAAGCCCAGCTATTCCAAACCAGTTGTAACACTTATAATCTTGTACACTTTTGAACATATTGAATTAGTTTAGTATCTTCATTGCATTGTGCAGGAATACATTTTAATGTCTTTTTAAAAATAAGTACAATTGACTAACACTTTCAAAAACTGATTTTTTTGCTTAATATATTGTTTTTTTGATTAAATTCTAGTAACTGATTTTCAACAATATACAACTAAAATTTAGGGTATTCTTTCACTAAAATGTCAAGACATCCCTGAAACACTTTGGTTTATTTTCACAGTAATCATTCAGAAGTTTAAACATTACTAAAATCTAACTGTTAATGCATAGTAATGAGAGAAAACACATTCTGCCATGTTAAATTTTTTTTTTGTATCAGCTTTGTCACAAAAATTTATTAGTGTGCCTATATTGTAAATATTCAAAATTATTTGTGAATTTTGCAGCTCTAGATTCTAATTCAATTGTGTGACTATTATAATATACAGGATTTGGCATGAATAATACCCTTTTTATTACAAAATATTTATTATAAAATTATAAGCATGTAATTCTGTAACATAACAATATCACACTGAAGCACATCACATGGCATTTTAGGTGAAGTGTTCAAATTAGAGCTGTAAATTAGTTACCCGTTTTGTTATCCTATCAACCACACTCAATCAGGCCTTACCTCTGCTGAGCCCTGTACTTAAAATGTTTAATATATATATATAATTTTAACACAAGAATAAGTTTATCTTTGAATATTTTTACTATATTTTCAATAGCATTTCTAATATTATCAAGCATCTTACCTTCAACAGAATAAATTTGTAAAGTTTTTTTAAAATAAATTGTACGGAAAAATCAAATCATTATTGAAATGAACATTATTTCTTCAAAGCCTCTGATTTTACTAGTATTAATTTGGTATGTTTTAATTGTTTGCAAATTTATTCTATCCTTGGAGCCAACACATTTATAAGGATACTTTAATTTTTGTATGTAAAAATAAAACCTGCAATAGAAATTGAGGGAAATAATTTTGGGACCGTCATTTGATCTAATGGTGGAAAGAAGGGGAAGGGTTTAGTCAAAGCACATGTATGAGTGACCCATGGACACGGACAACAGTGTGGGGATTGACTGTGGGAGCAGGAGGTGGGCTGGGCAGAGGGGGGCAAAGGGAGAAATTGGGACACCTTTAATAGAAGAACAATAAAAAATTATAAATAAATTAAAAAGACATGCTTCACAGTGTGCTATAATGGAAGAATACATTTTGCATGTACCACTAACTCATCATTGGAAAGCAATATTCTAAAATAATACTTAAAACAGATGCTGATGATTCTTCAACGAATGTGTATGTTCTGGTTTTCATATAAACAGTGATGTCATTAATACACTATGGAGAATTATGAAGAGTAACCTAGTTTAGGGAAAAACTACATATTTACTATCAAATTTATAGGGAAACACATTTGAAATATTTTTATTAAACTGTAAATTATTTCTTTTGATCTTATTACATATTAAATATTTGCTGAAGTAAGAAATAAATGTCAGCATACAATAAAATATGTAAATATTAGTATATTCATACCAAGGGCTTTCATAATATGTTTCTGTAAATAGATGGTAATTATTTTAGACTGTCAGAACTATATGATTTCAATTGCAATAACTCAGCTCTGCTGTGGCAGTATGAAACAGCCACAGATAGTATGTAAATAAATAAATTGTATTATGTTCCAATAAACCTTTATTTATAAAAATAAATGGAAAATTGTATTTGGCTCACAGTTACAGTGTACCATCCCCTGATTTATATCATACAATAAATGACCAATTCTCAATAGCAGGAACATATAGACAACTCTCAATAAATTCTATGATAAGACTACTTGGCCTCAATTTGTCTCTGATAGAGAACAGAGACATAACCTATAATTTTCCACGGTTCTTGCTGACCCAGCTTACTTGCAGACACAGACAGCTTTCCAGTCTCAGAGCCGCATTATCATCCTTTTCCCCCTGCCAACTGAGAACAGGAGTCAGCCTCTTGTGTCTGTGTGAGTCTTTAAAATCCCACCAGCTCTCCTTAAATGAGAGATACATTTTGAATCTGGAAATGACTGGGAAAAGAGAAGTAGGTTATCACTGGTTAACTTGCTAGTTTATCCTCATGTTAAAATAATTCACTGCTTATATATCTTCCACACTCCTAGAAAAGTTCATGGCAAAATTTAAAGAACAAAGTGGAGATTAGTCAAACGCATCCCTGTTTATTTTAATTCAACTCTGAATAACTGCACTTGGTTAGAAAGTTCAGGACAAATGGAAACATCATAATTAGGCAGCACTGACATCTTAGCAATATTCTGTTTTGCCCTCCATGAGCATAAAGTGGTGCTATTATGGGCAAACTAGGGTGCTGACCATATTGGAAGATCTAGTAACCATAATACTTTGGAATATTTTGGGTACCTATTGCATAATTTTGAGACATGAAGCCTTAGCCAAAAATGTACAAGAAATACCACATTTAAAAACTTATAAGTATGTATGTATTTATGGATCTATGTATTTACCTGTCTACCTATCCATACACTTATCTATCTAGTCATCTACCTATTCAATTATCTTATGTGTATTTTCCAATTGGTTTCTTCAAAAACCTTCAAGAACTAATACATAGATAATCATTTTGCCCACTGTGATGATCTGTGCATATAAGTATATATTATAAGATACATGGAACAAGATTCATAAACAAGTTGAGATTACAATGTTTCAAAGAGTCATATTACAAGTCTGAAAACTTTATATTTCTAGTGCCTTATCAAACAGTGATTACTACATAAATTAACCTTTATGTCTAATTTCCTTTGCTCTTAAATTTCACTCCAAATTGAGAATTTTGGAACCCAATGTCTTTTGAGAAGTTAAAGCAGTTTAATGATCCAGTGCCATGAAATAAGGTGTAGAGTACCCCAATCCTATTTGAAAACTAGTGAGCCTTTAGAAAAATAAACATATTCTGGTTTTTAAGATACCTCAAATATTGTAGAGGAGTATGAATGAGAATAATTAGCACTGAGGTCAAACTGCAATCTCAGTTATTATAACAGTAAAATTAAAAATGAAAGGTCTAATCTAAAACTGTATGGAAATGTATTCTTCATTGTAATTCCAAATTTGAAAATGTTATGTAAAATTTATGTATCCATTATGAAATGACTTACTCTAATTTTATAACTTCATAAGGTTTATGGAAAAATAATATATTTTTGGCAGTTCATTGAACCATCAGCATTCTCATTCTATATATGATCAGTTTCTGACGTATTGTCAAAACTTTTCAGATATGAGTTTGATATAGGAACAAGTGATTGTTAGAAAATAAACTCTTTAGTTTTGTTTAGGACTGACAGCTACAAAATCAATTTTAGTTCCAAGATTCAAGAAGGTTCATTTACAAGGCATGGTGGGATCTCTATACCCAAAATAATTTAATGAGACCACAGAGCCCTGATCAGTGTGGCTCAGTTGGTTGGGCATCATCCAGAAAAGCAAAAGGTTGCCTGTGTGATTCCTTGTCAGGGCAAATGCCTAGGTTGTGGATTTGGTCCCTGGTCAGGGCACATAGGAGAGGCAGCAGCCGATCAATGTCTGTCTTACTCTCTCCCTTCCCTTCTCTCTAAAAATATAAAAATTTAGAAAATAAAAAAATTAAAAATACAAACTTCAAAGAGAGAGAGAGAGAGACCAGCATGGAACTATAGGATAACTACTTTTCAGGATGTGATAACGTCAAGTGTCATTTGGACTGGTAACCAGAGGTCCAATTTGACTAGCGAAGAGTGTAAGACATTTATTTCATCAGCTGTTTAAATCAGAAGGTAGGTAGAATACTTTTTAATGTAAAGTTGATTTCTCCATTAAAAAAATCTCTATCAATGAGTAGAATTTATGGAGAACAGTATTTTGTTCATGGAATAGGATGTTAGAAAGAGCTAAATCAGATATAACTTTTTTCATTTTTATTAGTTGCATTTTAATCCTATTTTGAACCTCACTTCTGATCAAGGTTGGAAATTTTTTCCCAGACAATTCAACTCTAGCTTGAAACACCTCAATTTAGATAATTGAACTCTTCCTTGTTCTCATGAGTGTAATTTGTTAAGTATTGTGAGTAATCACATTACATGAGCCAACAGAAACATCATACATACACTAAGGCTTGACACTGATAAAATTTAGAGTTATAAAAAAGATAAAAAAGGTGAGGAGATTAAGAAGTACAAATTGGGAGGAGAGAAGATGGCGGCATGGTAAGAGGACGTACATCTCTGCCTCCCACACATAGGTCTTAAACCAGGACATTTTTCAAAGCAACACAGCAAACAGACACCAGAAACACAGCATATTTGAAAACAGATTATCGAAAACTACAGTGGACGTTGAAAAACCGGACGGTAAGGAGAGTACTCCGGCGGTGCGGAGACCAGGGCGGGGGCCGAGAAACCAGGCCAGGGCTGGCCGTAAGACGCAGGGGAGGGAGCTGGGACATCCGCTCCCTGGGCAGCCAAGCAGGGACCCACCACGCCAGCATAAACCTGGTCGCTTGAAATCTCAGTCAGGAGTTAAGACCTCATAGCCCCGGGGGGAACGAACGCGGGAGCTGGAGCGAGCACCTTGGTCTGCGCCCGCGCGACATTGTAAACAGCTGCTAGGGGATCGGTGCATCAGCGTGCCCAGGGAGACCCGGCACGACAGGGCGCACAGTCGCTGGGCACCATAGGGGTTGAACCGGTTCGTGGGACAGTTGGAACCTGTGCAAGGAAGACTCAGGGAACATCAGGACTTGTGGGCGCACGACCACAGTTCGCGCCTGGGTCCCTGGGCAGAGAATCTAGGGACACCTCTGAGGACAGTAGGCCAGAGAAAACTGAATGCTGAACAAGGGAAAAATAAAAAAAAATAAAAAACAATACGGTCACCCCTCGGCCACTACAGTCTTCAAGACCAGAAAAATCAGCTTGGCAAGATTGATAACAGCAAGAATTAGCGGTTTTGGTGTTATTCGGTTTTTTAATTTTTTTGGTGTTTTTTTTTTTCTCTCTTTTTCTCTTTTTCACTATTTTGATCTCTTTTACCCCTCAACTCCTTTTGGCTTCTCAATACTTCTTTCTTGTTTTACTCCTTCTTCCTTTCTTCCCAAGCATACCACTCCTTCCTGTCTTTTTTCTCTTTTCCATTCTACTTTTCTTTATTCTCTTTTCACTTTTTTATTTCCTTTTCCTTCTTTTCTTTCTTT
>PVKU01014254.1:0-24133 GCA_004027475.1 Anoura caudifer
ATACAAATATCTCTATAGAGAAAACTCTATTATAGAATTAATTAACATTTTCAGCATGAAGAAAAGAATGTATTGTTACCTTATGGCTTTTGTATAATATAACCATTTTAATTTAACTTTTTTAGGCTTGTAAAAAAATTTTAAACATCTCAAACATGCACCCACTGATTTCTTTTGTAATCACTATGCAGACCCTGGAAAATTAATTTTAAGTTCTTTAATTTCAAGAGATACACAACTTTGTACAGTCAATGTATAAACCATTGGTAGTTCCCAAATTTTCCCATGTTTGTGATAGCAACTATTAGAGCAAGTAGCTAAAGAGGCCCAATGTATAACTGTAAATCAGATATACTAGCAATAAATGCCCTTATAGAGAATTATTTATGAAAATGTAAATGGTTTACAACCTAACATATATCTGTTTCATCTTGATTAAGAAGATAGATTTTTAATATCATTCACAGTTTAATTGAGGGTCACCTTATGCAATTTTAGTGTCCTTGAGAATAGAGACTTGATTTTAAAAGCTCAAAATATGGCATTATTTATTTCTAACTAAAGAAATAAGTTGGCATTTTCTCTAACAATTTTATACACAATAAATAAAGTTACACATTATCTAAGGCTATGTTATACATCAAATTAGAGCATAAGAGAGGGAAAATAAAATTATGATTTTTAATCTGCTTTTTTGAATTAGCTAAGGAGAAATGAATAATGGGAGAATTCGTGTCAAATAAATGTATGCGTGTACAAGAAGAAAACATATGTGAATCTTCAGAAAAAAACTCCATTTGCTATTTCCTCTGTGTCATTTAAAGATGTGTACCTTAATTAAGTTCTGCTTCGAAAGTCTGGTGTGTCCAGTATTTCAGTATTGAGATCAGAAATAGTCATTTCCCATTGTCCATAACTCATCTATAACACTGTAATAGATGTGGAGAGACCAGTAATAATATATGATAGCCATTAGCAAACCACTACCAAACATAGATGTAATTTTATGCCCTTCATATCTTGAATGCCCACTATAATATCACGAGTGTTCCTTTTATAATTATTTTAGGATGTTAAAATTCAGCTATTTTGAATGTTGTTCAACTATTGACTATATCACTTTTCTTTGATTGAATGTGCATGTAAATAATTGACAAAATAATGTGATGCTTTATATTTTTAGTTGTTTTCTTAGAACAGGTATTCTAAAAAGTATTTATCCATTCTAATGATAGTTTCAAATCCATAAATTCAAAATAAATTATGGAATATGACAAAAAATAGAAGTATAATGAAAATTGAAAGAATGCAATCAAAATTGATAGTCACCAAAAGGCTTTGTGATTTGAGTGGAATTTTTAGATAAATTTATTTCATTCTGTTTTTGATTATTTGAAATTGTTCATCTTACAGGTATGCAATCTAATATCAGAAATTAAATGATCATTATTTCCTTCACACTCCTTTATCTGTTCACTTTCTACCTAATTGCTCAAGCCAAATTTGAGAAGCAACATGGATTTCCTTTCTTTATCACCTTTCCTATGTTTATACCCATTCTATATATCAGTTCTATTGATTCTACTTGTTAGTTATTTAGCTGTATCAATTCCTTCCTCTATATACTTGCTATCTCATTATTTCATCATTATTGTCTCTCATGTTCTATTATTCTGACAACTACAATGGTCTCAGAAATAATCTCACTGCCTCACTAAACTTGCATTTTTTTCTCAGAGTACTCTTTCTGACAAATAAACACTGAAGAGTAATTTTTAAATGATCAAATATTTTAGCCTGGCCTAAACGTGCTACTTAATTCACCCCGCCTTCCTATTCAAGCTCACCTACTAAACTTTTACCTGATTAACAAACATGGCATGAGATATTCAGAGCTACTCAAACAAAATGTGCATTTTTTTGCTTTGCTATCTTTCATAGAGTTTACCCAATATCTCACCAAAAAATTTCTACTTGTTTGTGAAGAACCAACTTGAGCATCTTTCCCAGAAGGTTCCCTTCATTCTCATCCCCTCTGGAGTTTCACTATCTGCTATCCATATGTGCCTAGCGTGCCTTGTATGCAGCATCACATTTATCACACTGAATTAATCATTCATCTGCTTCTCCAGCTAGACTACCTAAACCTTGAAGATAAGAACTGGGTCGTATTTATTTTTATATATGGGTATTTTTTATGAATTTTACTCTCCAACTTGGTAGATTGCTTTGAAGGAGTACTTAATTTTGCCTGTGGGCTTGGCTATAGATCCTTCACATCAGTTTCAGCCAACTTCTCCATGGTTGGAATCTAGAAATTGTTTGCTTTTTGTACCTCTCTTTTATAGCAGACCCTTCAACTGGGTTTCAGTTCTTGTTTCTGGTGTGCCCTCTTGAGCATGGTTATTTAGACTGCACTTTTTCTTGGACCTTCTGATGTACAATCTTGCCAATATGGCATGCACATCCATTTTTACTCCTAAATGAGATTCAGCCCTAGTCTCATTATGCTGCCAGGTGGATAAATTGCACAACAACAATTATACCAGTAAATGTGTTAAATAAGTTAAAAGTTGGATGAAATGTGTGTTTATAAATAACTTAATTTCTGAATGTTTCCTTGGTTCTAAATACAATGTTCTTTTTTTATCACTCAGATTTTTTTCTTATTTTAATACATAAGTGAGAAGTAAAAATCATTTAAATTCTGAGTTCATATTTTTGCTCATTCCTTTGAGAGAAAACTGCACGGGTATCAAATTCCTACTTTTATTTTCTAGACATGCTTTATGACATTTCAAACACTGAGTACAGAAAACAAACAGTAATAGATAATCAGAGCTGATTTTAGTTGCCTGAAGCATTATCTGTGAAGAATATGGCATAGCAAATAATCTCATAAAAATGAGTTAATAATGTGTTACTGAAAAACAAAATAAAACAAAAGGATAAGATTTCCTATTTTATCTTTTGTTTTTACCTTTTATATTGGTTAGTTTCTTTGCCAGGTTTTAACAGTTTCTTTTTACCCATAAACGATAGTTGAGTTTTATAAAATTCTGGGTCTCTCAATTGTAATAAAGAAAGTCAGATAACTTGGTAAATAGGATGCATGGATATGACAGTTAGTAATTTTAATCTATAATTTATAATTCATACCTTTTTCTGAGAAAGAATTAATTTAAAAGCTGCTGAAATGAATTTGAGGCTTGCTAACCCACTTAGAGCTTCCACTCAGGTTAAATAGTTACTAATTTTAATGTAAAAGTTAATAAATATTAATACATATTAAACCACTTTAGTTCCATAAAAGAAAACACATACATTAGTTAATATATATTATTATTCAAATGTAGGAAAGATAACAAAAATGAAAATAAAATTGCTATTATCTACAAATAAGCACTTCATAAGATCCATTTTATTGTCAACAATATTAACATTTAATAAGGTGAATTTTTGAAAGTATTACAAAAATAATTTAGGAAACATGGACTTTTCACAATCTTTACACTTGATCTTAGCCAAAAAGCCAAGAAGCGATTCACAAACATTAAATTTTACTAATACTTTATCAGCCAGATATATACTTGTTATTTTAGTAATTATTCATTAATTTATCAATTCATTTAGTCAACAGGCACTTACTATTTTCTATATTCTGATAGACATTCTACTAAGTAAAAATGCAATGATAATAGCACTTGTGAATAATCAAAGATTACTATTTTCTAGGTTTTTGCTAGCCTCTTCACAGCTATTAACTTTAATCCTTATTAAAACCATATATGTACCTGAGGCTTATAGAGACTAAACTATCCAGGGTATGAGATAAGACAGCCTAGATACGAGTACAAGTACATCTTATTTCAAAACTCCTTGTATTTCACTGCACACCACAGCGAACATAGCTCTCCACTTGCTTACAGATGGGTTCCACTTGCCTGCTTACCTTTCTTCTTCCTCCCTCCCTTCCTCCCCCTCTCTCTCTGTTATTTCTTCTTTTCTATAATTATTGTGTCCTTCTTTCATACTTTTTATCAATAAAACAAACAAAAATCAATAAGTACATTCATGATCACTTGATGAGGTTCTCTGCAGACATTTTTAACATCTATTAAATATAGCAAATGCTAGATATTTAATTTCAATTTAAACTCTAAATTATATTCTATATGCATTTTTGTTTTCCAAATAAATTTAGTATTAAATGTTTAATGTTTTATTTATTTTTATTATTAAATTCTAATATCACCTTTTTCAGTAAAATAAGGATGTTCTTTACCTTACAATTATATACATTTGGCGTTACTTTTATTCCTGATAAAACATTAGTTTAAGCTAAATGTGTCTTTTTTTTCAAGACTGTAAAATATAGTTCAGATTTTAAAATGTAAGTAATTCAATAAAGTTATGCATAAGATAACATAAGAGACATGGTGGAAGACTTCTGCCACCAACTCACCTGAAAGGTCAAAGAAGACGGATGGACCACCTGAAACTTGAATCTGACCTCAGTTGTTCATCATGCTGTTTGTTTAGATGGGGAAGGCTGGAAACAGCAGTTTCAGAAAAATCAACACAAAGTGGAAACTAGTCTGCCTAGAATAGACTAATAGAAAGTCAGGCAAAGAAAATGAAATCAATTGAACTCAACTGGGAATAATTAGGCTGGTAAGATTGGACTTTATTCTAAGGTAATGGGAATCAAACAGTCATTCGATCAAGAACTAACCTGAAAAGAATTGTGATGTTTGAAGAAAATGTATCTGATGGTAGTCAGCAAGCTGCATCAGGTCTTGTAAGACTGAAAATAAATGACTGAAAACAAGCACAAGCAAAGAGGAGGCTATAGGAGATGCCGGTGGGGATGGGAATAGAAAGGAACAGGCGTGTAAGACAATACAGAGGAAAAAGCTATTGCATTCACTCATACATTTGCAATGTGAAAGAAAAAAAGATACACGGATTACACTGAGACTTGACAATAGGATTTGGAATAATGAAAAAAAAATTTGAATGCAATTTTGCAGAATAGGTTAAAAACATGAGGATAAATGATACCAAACCAATCAAACTATTGTATTATTCAGGACCTGTGGAAAATAAAGATTAAAGTCTTTTCACTGATTATTGTATTTTTCAAAATTAAGGGCATCAATAGGTCCTTTTTAGCACTCAGTTTCCCTGGGGATATAATGACTCTCTTTAATAGGAGAAGCCACGGATGTCTGATGCCTCATTATCCCCTCACCCTTAACACTCTCTTCTCTCTCTCTCTCTCTCTCTCTCTCTCTCTCTCTCTCTCTCTCTCTCTCTCTCTCTCTCAGAAACAGGCAGCATTGGTCCTGACCCCCACAAACCTACTCACAAATGTAAAAAGTAATCTATCTCTTTTTCACAACAGAGGAATTACTATATAATATCCTCTTTTCTCATCCACGCTTCCTTACAGCATCAACACTGTCAACTAACGCTTTTTTTCTAATTGCACTTTGTTTCCGCACCCAAGATACATATCCTGCTTTCCTTCTTTTCCTTTGGAACACTTCTTTCCTTTTCTTTACACCCATATATAGCATTTGTTAAGTTTCCTATGTGACTTCATTTATTGAATCACTAGTACTACTTAAAAGGTAGATGAGTCCTGCTAAGTAAGGATGAGATTAGACAGAGATTGGGATTGAGGGGTAAAGAAGGGGTTTGAAAATGAAAGCAACGCTGAAGGAATGTGCTTTTAAAAATTTTAAAGGAAGCTTTTTCTTTTTAGATTTAAATTCTTATAAAAAATATGTAGGGACTGAGTAGTCACAGGTCTAGAATATAAAATATATAGAATATTTTCTATTTTCTGAATAAAGTAGGTGGGAACATCTGATTAAGATGCCTGACTATGTAGATGAGACATGTCAGAAAAATAGGACTCCGGAAACCTCAAGTCTTGTGAATTCCTAGTAAACTTACTGTTTGCATGTATCATATTGATATTCTCACACAAAATAAACTTTTCTTACAAAATAATCTTGGAGATGTATGCACAGATCAGCATATTAAATAAACTTAATATGCACTGGGGAATGTATTTTATCAATATTAATAATTATTTTTGCTAGCATAGGGTTTGGAAGGTCACTAATCAATAGATTTTTATTTAGTTGAGATAAAAGAATTCTAGCATTAATCCATTTTAAGATGAATGTTGTTTTGTTATGTAAATAATTACAACCATATTTTGCTTTTCATGAGTGAACCAGATTTGGTTCACAGGGTTTATTTTAAAATGAACTACAACTGTATCACTTAAAATTAATCATGGATTTTGCCTATGCAGTAAACCTTAGAAAACAGGATATAATTAAATCTGGTATTTCAGTGTCCTCCAAAGAAGGATACATTTTCTCTCCTTTGAATTTTCAGAGGTTGGGTATTTTTATTCTTACTTGTTCCAAAACTTTGTACCATATCTTTTATTTTATTGTAATTTTAGAAAGAAGTAGTATACTGTTTTATAAAGAGGTTTTCAGAACAGGAGAGTAACAGAAGCATCATATAAAAAATATTTCCTTAGAATGGCATTGGCATTTGTATAGACTGCTTCTTTTGCTAACAGAATTCCATTCAAAATTCAGACAATGAAACTTACAAGGTATGTAGAAGATATGTAGAGAATATAATTTTATAATAAAAGTTATTCTCTTATAATTGTTGTAATCACATGCTAATAAGAATGATTTCTTTCTCGATTTCTCAGTGGCACTATCATAAAATGTGGCTTTCAATTTCCCCAAGAAAGCAGATTTAATGTGCTGAGACAGGCTTCCTACTGAAGGTGCCCTGGCACACTTAGATCCTTTACTTTCACAGAGGAGTAAAAAGAATCAGTTTTAGAACCCAAATCATATAATTTGTTTTAAAAGACCATTTCCCCCAAAACTTTATTTGGGCACAGTTTCATTTATAACACTGGAAGGATCAGAATATTTTTATCTCTCTAATTTCCACATAATAGAATAAAACTATTATATCAAAATTTTCTATATGACATGTGATTATAAAGTAATAAGGATATTTTATCAAAGCTGGCCCAGATAACTTGCCTGTTTCTCTATAATTAGATCATAGGTTCACAATATGATTTTCTTTACTGTGTACCCAAATTTATGTATATCCAAAATGATTTCCTAGTGCAGGTGTCATTGAACATTTTCTGAAAAGACTAGGAGTAAATGATTAGGATTTGAGGTCCAGATGGTCTCTATTTGGACACTCACCTGCCATTGTAGCATAAAAACCATCAACATTTGTAAAGATGTGGACAAGGCTGTGAACAGTGAGATTTGAATTTTAATCAATTTTCACATCAAAATATATTATTCCTCCTTTAATTTTTCCCAACTACTTAAAAAATTTAAAAAAGAGTTTTATCCTACTAGCCTTGCAAAATTCAGGTAGTGGGCTACAGTTTGTCCACCTCTGTCCTAAAAGACACAATCAACAGACCTACTCTTGGGCGCCCAATCAGTTTTAGAAGGATACCGATTTAGAACTACAGAAGAAAACAATTATGAAGTAGAAAAATATTGTAAACTTCGTCCATACAGCAATGGTAGTCTAGAGAATAAACAATTGTGATGTATTTATTACGTGGAGTATAGCAGTAATGAGGACAGTTAGAAACTTGTTTTGAAGACACTTTTGCAAAGTAAGCATATCTTGTTTACTTAAATCCTGCATTTGTTTATGGTATCTTTGGTGGAGGCCAACCCTTCTGCCCATCATACCTGCCGCCCACCATTTCTCACCCCAGTACTTACTTATATAGGAGCAAACTGCTGCCAGAGGACATGAAGAATGAAATTAAGAGGAAATGTATATGTTTCTCATCAAGTTCACTATTTGTATTACTTGCGTTAAATTCCTCAGCTTTCAAGACTTATTATAATGCCACTATGAATCATTTCTATTTCTCTTTTATTTGTTCTCCTACCCCAATCAATAAATTATGTACCCTTTTAAAAAATTATTTCAAAGTTTTGGTCCTTATCGACAGATATTATTTAGCCATTTCAAGAAATTTGAAGAGTTCTTTTAAGACTTCTGACTTTAAATCTCTTTAAAGGTATGAACTTGAAAGAGGCATGGTACACCTTATTGTACTCACTAGTTTCTCCCAGGAGGAAAGTTCATATTTTTTGTTGTTACTTAAGCATTTTATTTTTTTAAATTGAATTAAACATGTAAAATGAAATGTGATTTTTTTTCCCCTGGTTCTTAGCTATTAATATTGAAGATCAGTGCTTGGCTTTCTTTTCTCTATGCATAAAGAAATGCTTTATTAAAAATAACAGCAATAACAGTATGACTCAAAAGTCAATTTCAAAAATTCCCTTAAATATTTTCATAAGAATATTTATTGGATATTTTCATATCCTCCTAGAATACCTTTTTTACCTACAGATATATTTATTATATAGAATAAAATGCTACTGATATCTCCATATAAAACCATAAATTGTTTCTTCATTTGGTTTACAATTGGCTTTAAAACAAGTGAAAAAACAATTGGCTTATAATGAGATTATTTTGACAGCAAAGAGCTAAGTCTTTTTTATTTCGTTAAGTCACATACTTTTACAATGATATTTCAGTATAACCATTTACTCTAATTGCAGAAATAGGTAACATGTAGCAACTCACTCAGCCTACATCTGTGTGCATGCATACACATGCTCAAGTAGATGATATGTCATTAGAATATATGTTTATTTACATATAGGGATAGTTAGTAAAATTATACTAGTGGCAATCATCATAATCAATAATGCATTTATTGAAATCTTACTCTGTGCCAGACATTATGTTAATAAGCACACTGCTCACACTTTCTTATTTGGTACTCAAAACAATCTTGTTAATGAAATATAACTTCATAATTATTATGCCATTGTTATTAAGAATGAGTTTATCTGAAGTGTTTTCCTGGTTCTGCCTCATGATAAATGCCCTAGCATAAGGCTAGCTGGCCATAAATATCTGTGTTTAGGAAATGTACCAAATGAGGAAAGAGCTGAACTCATTAGGGCTATTGTTGTAGCCTAATTACCACTTTACAAAGGATGGGTATGATCTTTGCTCCAGCTAAACAGATACTTACACTGGTATTTTGATCAATGCCTTGAAATCTCAAATATTTGTATATTTTGTTAATATACATAGTTTGCCTGTAGTAAAACTGGAGGTATCAAAATGTAACTTCTCATATCATGCTAAAATGGCAGGAATTTAGAACACATTTAACTGGGGAACAGCTTATATAAATGAACTTACTCTTTCAGTAATAGTTTTAGTTAGCTCCTGAAACTAAAAGTTAGCGTTGGTCTGAAAATTATCATTTTAGATGCTTATTTGTATCATCTATAGCCCTTCTTCTAGCTCCTCCTCATTCTCTTCTTTCTCCTCCTACTCTTCTTCTACTTCTTTTCTTTGCTCTTGTTTCTGCTTTATTGTAAATAGCAATGACCAGTTGTGCTGCACAATGCATTACCTGTCAGTGATGTAGGTTTATATGCTCTTATTTTCTCACTTTGGTGAAGTCCAGGGGGCGGTCACAAAGTCTTAGCTATGTAGGCCTATGATATAGTCATTTTTACATCTATAGTAAAATGTAGATTCTCTTCATTTTATATCAAATGATATATTTTTGAGTACTATTGTTTCTAAAACACAAATTCACTCTTGCTCAAAGAAAAGTTCAATAAGTTAGGTAATTAAGAAATTGCTAAATATGTTATCTTGAGGATATAAAATTTTGTCCATGAGTTGCTCAGTGGCTACCATGCCACTATAAATAATTTTGGTAATATTCTTAGACCATTTGTAGTTTTTATCAAATCTTTGTTTTTAAAGTTGCAATTAAATTATATGTGTAATAATAATGCATTGCTCATGAACTAAGTTTTCCTTTTTCATGATGAATGTAAATAAACTGTATGTATAGAAAAGTTTCAAAGAAATGATATACTCTCAAACTACTGATTTTATTAGTAAAAATGGGCATCAAAGAAACATTAAAAATAAGACTGAAGCTTTGGCCAGCGTGGTTCAGTTGGTTGGCTCATCATCCTGTAGTCAAAGTGTCACGAGTTTGATTCCCAGTCAGGGCACATACCTAGGCTGCAGGTTTGATGCCCTGTCTGGGTGCTTATGGAAAGTCAATGCTTTTCTCTCATGTTGATGTTTCTCTCTCAGCCTTTCACTCTCCCTTTATCTGTTTCCAAAAGCAACAACAACAACAAAATGGCCCCAGGCAAGAATTAAAAAAATAATTATAAAATTGAAGACTGTAATGTGGTAAAATGTAGACTTTATGAACCTGAACAAACAAGATCACCCGGTTAAACTTGGGCGCAGTCCCTAGAGGTTCCAGTAAGTCTACATGGGCCTCAGAATCTCTAACTAAACAAGTGTCCTTCATGGCTAGTCAGTCGATTAGTGCTTGTGAAGCTGTGAGTCCAGTGGTATAATTCTAAATATTTACTTTGTATTAAAATCAATTCAAGGTACTTTTAAAAAATCCAGCTTGCCATGCCCAGCCAAAATATTCAATTCTGTAAATCTGGACTGTGTCTGGGAACATGCATTCTGAGAAATACAACAGGAGATTCAGTATTGGGATTCACAGACATGTTCTGAAAAATAGGCTTATCCATCAGGACAGACTTGGGCAGACTTCATCCAAATGACCCCAAACAGATTGAAATTTAAGGCCTCATCTAGAAAGATCTTCTATAATTTTACCTATTTGAAAGTTTCTCATCTATCTGGGAATATTTTTGTTATTACTGGCCCAATATTGCATAGAAAATATGATTTGCTCAAGTGTTTTTCCTATTCTTCACACTTTCTGTAGTTTTCACAGAGCTCTTCTTCTTCCTTTTCTTTTGTATTGTAGTTTCTTCAACTCAGGATCAAATACGGCAAGCCTGAAATTCTACCTATAGGCATAGTTTTAGGATTTTCTTTTTTTTAATTTTATTTTTGCCTACTCAGTTTTTGTGGTTCAAGTGAACTAACCATTAAGCCTTTTCACAAACAAAAAGAAAAATTCTAGATGCACTCCCACTTTTAAAACATATGAGATAATTTGGATATGCTGAACCTGTAGTTGTATATGGCAATAATTTCTGAGTAAAAGCAATCCGCTTTAAACAGAGTTCAACATACCTGAGTTACCTCCCCTCCATCCCTCCTTATAATTTCTCTGACAGTGGTGCTATGTATTCGTGGCCATTTTTCACTTGGTATATGTTTTAATATCGAGAAACTGATGTTACACTCCTGTTTCTATTTTTAAAAATCATAGACCATAAAATTATATTCACAAAGACTCCATATTTCAAGATAAATGAGGGAAATGATTTTTTAAGAAAGTATTACTATTTTATGTATTTATTTTATAAACCTGAAATGTTTTACATATTTTGTCACTTGTATACATTGGAGTTTGTAATCCCTGTTTTACATGTTTTCTCTCTCACTAAAATGAAGTTGCTGATGTTTTATGAGGATTCATAATTCAGATTATGTCTTATTCATCTCTGTGACTCAAGCACCAAGCTAGCTGTGATGTACCAGGCTTAGAATAGATGGACATAATGTGTTTCATGAATTGATATCATTTTTAATGTATTTTATTTTTAAATATTTTATTTATTTATTTTTAGAGAAAGGAAGGGGGGAGAAAAAGAAGGAGAAAAATATTAATGTGTGGTTGCAGCGTGCCCCCTACTGGGGACCTGGCCTGCAACCCAGGCATGCACCCTCACTGGGAATTGACCCAGCAACATTTTGGTTCTCAAGTTGTCACTCAATCCACTGAGCCACACCCACCAGAGCTAATATCATATTTTTTAAATTATCATCAGCATTATAGGTTGTGACTTAAAATAATTAAAGTCAAATTATTTTATTATTTTCATGTCCATATTTTCCAATTTATTGCATACTTGTTAGATTATCTTTTGAATGGTCTACTTCTTTTATTCCTTCCCCCAATCAACAATTTTCACATATTTCTCTTTAGTTAAAGGAACACAAATAAAAATTATCTTTTGAGCATACCTACACAAGGAACGCTAATATATCAAGTTACATAATAATTCCCATGTCCCACATACTCTAACCTTATAACTTCCATTAGAAATCATCTACCTCCCATTTTCTACTTTATTTTATTTTACCACTTACCTAGTGCACTTAATAATAAACACTTAAGTGTTTGTTCTCATTTAATTCATATTATTTAATCACTCACCTAATGTGTGCTTATTCTTTAAATTCTTTTTTAAAGATTATATTTATTTATTTTTAGAGAAAGGGGGAGGGAAGGAGAAAGAGAGGGAGAGAAACATCAATGTATGGTTTCCTCTCGCACACCTGCAACTGATCTGGCCTGCAACCCAGGCATGTGCCCCAACTGGGAATCCAACCAATGACCCTTTGGTTCTCAGACCTGTGCTCAATCCACTGAGCTATACCATCCAGAACATAGTGTGTGCTTATTCTTTAAGGTAATAGTTATCTTTCAGTATGCTTTTATCCATACATTTAGCAGGCATGATGAACAGTTAGAAAATGTTGTGGATAAATACGTGCCCAGCACCCAGTAAAAAAATAAAAAATTCAAATCCAAGCCCACATGATCAATGGTGAAAACTATCACCATTTCCTGAATACTTCTTATCAGTTAGGCATTAGACTAAGAAAGAACTCCCTGCAAAATATGTAATTTGATCCAGTCACAAGTGTTCAACATGAGCACTTTTCCTTCATCAGGGGGAAATACAGGTTGAGGACAAGGTAATAGTAATGGTCAGAGTACAGGACAGAAGAGCAGACCTTTGATCCCAAACCTTCTTCTGCCCGCAGTGTTCTGTAGTGGCATTTTGCCTCCTGGTGGCAGTGTCCACGCAAAGGCCCCGAGGAAATCAGGAAAGCCCAAGGAAAAGATTAAGGAATGTAAAGATCAATATGACAAGATACTTATTTGCAGTGAAAGAGCACTTTATCGGTGTTTATTCTATTTAAATCTTTAATGTTTAGATTATATAGTGTAAGTAAAATTATGATGTAAGACCATAGCTTTGTGATTGTTTTGATTATGAAAATTATTCATTTCAATTTCTTAAGACTTCCAAATGGATAAAGTTCTGACTTTCAAAAAGTCTTAAAATTTAAGCCATTCAAATTTCTTTAAAGAGCAATATTGTCTTAATAAAACCCCCTTAGAGATGGATTAAACTTCCAACATTTCCAGCAGCTTCTCCATCTATTTTTTAAATTCTTGGAAGAAGCACAATAGCATAGATTTGCTACCGGCAGGAAGTTGTGAAATGCTTGAATGATTGAACAGATGGTAAAACTCAAAATCTTTTCTGACCTCACAGCGCCTCTGGGGCTGCAATGGCTCAGTATTTCTGTTGTTACATTTTGATATATTTCAAGAATCATTTCCTGCTTTGCTATATGTAGTTATAATAATATATGTATTACTGTAACATGCACATATATGTGCATACATACATGTATGTATGTGTGGCCACATATTGCCTACTAATTCCCTTGATAATGGTTTTTATTCACTTTGCTTATATATGAAGTAGTTATCTTTATAAATAGTCATCTTTTTTCTTTCCTTCATTTATTTTTTTATTTTAATTGTTGTTCTTATACAGTTTTCTGTCTTCTACTCCCATCCCAGCCCACCACCCCAGCCCTCCCCAGCTCCCTCCCATTTCCACCCCCCTAGCTTTTGTCCATGTGTCTTTCATATTTGTTGCTCTAAACCTTCCCCTTTTCCCTTGAAATTCCCACCCCTCTCCTCTCCTGTTCTCAATTTCAGTGTCTTTGGTTATATTTTGCTTGTTTGTTTGTTCTGTTGATTAGGTTCCTGTTAAAGGTGAGATCCTATGATATTTGTCTTTCACCTCCTGGCTTATTTCACTTATAAACCTAACCAAGGAGGTAAAAGATCTGTACTCAGAAAACTACCCAATGCTGAAGAAAGAAATCAAGGAAGACACAAATGGAAATATATACCGTGTTCATGGATTGGAAGAATTATCATTATCAAAATGTCCATACTACCCAAAGCAATTTACAAATTCAATGCAATATCTATCAAATTACCAATGGCATATTTCACAGATATAGAACAAACACTTCAAAAATTTATATGGAGCCATAAACGACCTTGAATAGCTGCAGCAATTTTGAGAAAGAAGAGCAAAGTAGGAGGGATCACAATACCTGACACCAAACTGTATTATAAGGCCACTGTAATCAAAACAGCCTGGTACTGGCACAAAAACAGGCACATGGACCAGTGGAATAGAACAGAGAGCCCAGAAATAAACCCAATTCTCTATGGTCAATTAATATTCAACAAAGGAGGCAGCAACATAAAATAGATTAAAAGTAGCCTCTTCAACAAATGGTGTTGGGAGAATTGGACAGCTACATGAAAAAAAATGAAACTCGAGCACCAGCTTACACTATACACAAAAATAAACTCAAGGTGGATAAAAGATTTAAATATAAGCTGTGACACCATTAAAGTCCTAGAGGAGAACATAGGCAGGAAAATCTCAGACATTTCACGCAGCAACATTTTTACTGATACGTCCCCTAAAGCAAGGGACATAAAAGAAAGAATAAACAAATGGAATCTCATCAAAGTAAAAAGCTTCTGCATGGCTAAATAAATAGTCATCTTTTTAAAAAATAATGAGCTGATAACTTTGGTAGAATCTTATAGATCCTCAAATTTGGACATGGTCTTGGATTCCTTATCTTCCTCCATTATAGAACTAGTCTGAGCAATACTCAGAGAAAGTCACCCAAGGCAGAAGAACTTGCAAACGCACTTATATCTTTGAATCATCGACTTTTTCTGCACACAGTCCTTGAAAATGAATCACACCAATTTCCTCTTCTGTTTTGGGGGGTACATAAAACTCCTGCTTATCTTCATCCCTTTTAATCTTATTAAATTCTTTCAATCTGCTAAAATATTTAATGATCACATATTTGCATAATAGTTTTCTCGGATTATTCCAGAAAGTATCATACACACAGAGCTTCTCAGTTGTAGTACTCCGAGTTTCTCCCAGTCTACTTTCAACTATCTTGTCTGCGAGGGAGGGGTGGTGACAGAGAGAGAGAGAGAGAGATGTGGGAGCTTTGTGCTTTATGTTAAAATTGTGATGGCACCTGCTTCCCTGTTATTTTTGCCAGAAAGGGAATCACATTTGTTAAAATAATTATTACTCCACAAAAGTAGATTCTCCAGGATGATAGTCTCTCTCTTTCCTTGTTCACAATGTCAATATATTTTAAACCTTGCCTTTAGAAGATGGTAAAGTTTATTCTCATTTTTTACTGAATGTGCTTTACTAACATTGCAATGCCTTCTTTACCTAAAACAAGCAATTATGTGTGTGTGTGTGTGTGTGTATACGTATATATGGGTATATATGTGTATAAGTGTATACACATATATACATTTATATATGATATGACTATACTATAGGAATACTATATCATATATATTTTTATACATTATTTATATATATAAAATAATGAGGGGTCTCCCCCAAACCTGGAATTATCTTCTGGCAAGTGTGCCCCTTGTAGTTAGGCTTCCCCCACTAGGTGAGTGTTCTAGGAACCCATCTGTATTGTTGTACCAGTTGACATTGTTGTGAGAGGCTGTGTTCGGCTTCCATGAATTTTTTTAAGACTCTTTCAGTGTATTTGTCCATTTTATGATGGGTGATTTACAAATTCACCTTGCCCACACCTCACTGAGCATTCACCAGTTTTTGACCCAAAATGGCATGACCCTCTGCCCCACCCTCCCTATTTACCTGATCTCACCCCCCAGCAACTTTTTTGTTTGTTTATTGGTTTCTCTGGATGAAAAAGTCCACAAAGGAAAACATGTTCTTGATGTGGAAGAGGTGAAACAAAAAATGGCAGAACTAAAAGGCATGAAAATTGAGGAGTTAAAAATTGTTTCAAGTAGTGGAAAGAAGGTCTCAGTAGGCATTACATCAAATGGAGAGTATGTTGAAGGTGACTGAGGTTTAAACATGTAAGAATAAATACACATTTTTTATTAAAAAATTGGGTCCCCCCTTGTATATTGTTTCTAGCCCTAAATCCATATTTTGTATAATCATCTGCATTTCCTTAGTTTTTTTTCAAATAGTGTCACTGTTATACATTGAAATGTAAAAGAATGCTGTGCCTCCTATATGTTTAAAGTATAATTAAGTAAAACATTCATTCATGTCTAACATTGATACTTTTATGTAACAGAAACAAAAAATATTTAAATAGATTCATTTGATTTCTAAGTATCTGCTGCTATTTTAAAGGAAACAACTAGTAATAAATAAATAAATATTATCTCCAGGAACCATTGTTAATAGCTAACTTCAGTTAAATCCTAATGTGGAAATTTAATCATTTTGCATAAAACAATAATTCTAGTTAAAGAATGAATGTATCTTCCTCATTGACTTATTTACTTCATTTGTATGGCCAGCATTATTCTAGGTAATAGAACAATGAATCAGACACAATCTCCTGCCTTTTTTGACTTACAAGAGCTGGAGATTCCTTCGTTATTGTACAACTCATTTCTACATTCGCAGTACTGTTTTCAAGAGTCAGAAGATAATATTAATGCAAATATTAAAAACAAAAATATCAGAATGTACTTTGCCAAGTAAATCTAACTAATAGCAGTAAGGAACTTACTTTAAAGGTAAAATGTATTTAAATAGGTTTTTATGCTGATTCTATCTCAGTACAACTTCTGCCTAACTGTTAGGTCACACTACAACAGTATTATCGCAACCAGTACCATAAGTCTAAGGCAACATTTTCATCTCGAAGTTCAGAACATAAAAAGAACCACATATTATGTATTTTACTCTTTGTTTCCTAAACTTTTAAATTAGAATTCTCTCTAAAGATTGCTATCTTTACTTTGAGAGCTGTTTCTGTAAGAAAGTATCATTTTTCCTCTGAACTAAACTTAATCTGAAATAATTCTAGGTAAATAAAAACCACTCATTTTTTAAAGAAAGAATAAGTATTATAAACTTAACAATGCAAACAGTAGTTTTCTTTTGATAATACAATTTTGTGTTAGTGAATAGCTGAGTTTAAGTACTTCATTTGTGCGTATCACTCTCTATAATACCAATTTACTTTTAATAAATATACATTTTATGGAGCTTTAGATATGTCCCTTATTTTATTATGCAAAGGCCCTCACAAGATAGGCTTTCATTTTGTTTTATTTTGTTTTTTTTTCTTTTGATGAACTAAAGATTTATGATTTTATTTCATGTGTTCATTTTATTTTGGCCTCTTCACATTTTGGGATTATGTAAGTCTTTATCTGTATTTGAAAAGTGATTTGTTTTGTCCCCACTCTTCCAAATCACTAAACTCACTATATAGAAATAGCCAAATGATTTTTTTTAATATTGATGTTAGGGAGAGAAAGAGGGAAAGAAAGAGAACCATTGCTTCATTATTCTACTTATTTATGCATTCATTGGTTGATTCTTACATGTCCCCTGACCAGGTGCCCAACCCACAACCCTGGTGAGTCTGGACAAAATTTAACCAATTGAGCTAGCCAGCCAGAGTGTAACAGCCAAAGGGTTTTAAGACAAGTATACCTTAAGAAAACAGTTTAATGAAGAAATATGGAATTCATTTGTATTGATTTTATTTTTTTTGTTTGTTTTTATGTTTTTTTTCATACCTTAAGAAGAGTAGAATACTATGGAAGAGGGACAGTTAAGAAGAGGAAGTACAGGTCAATCATATCATTTATTTTTGGTCATTTTTCTTCTTATTCTCCTCTTCCTAGTTAGACAAAGTTTTAAATACAAAAGGAGTACTCATATGGCTAAACTAGAAAGCCTGATAACTAATGGAGGAAGCCAAGAAGCTGATGTGCTAGGTTATTCTCAAATCTGCTTTGGGTATAATGTCTGGACTGCCCCTAACGTGTTTGGATTAAATGCAGAGTAATTAAAGCCTGATTTGGTTCCTCCTACTTATGTCATTGTTTCTTCAGATATTCAGAGGCCACATGTGTTCCATCACTGTGCACACGGACAGACCCTTTAGATTCTTATCACACATTTGTTCCTTATTGGCTAGCGTGCCATTTTATCACAATTATTTGGGCAAAATTATTCTCCTGAATAACCTTAATGTCTAATGAGAATTTTAATTTTAAATTGGGTTTTCTAAGTACATGCTGAGAGAATTCTGAAGGATTTCTTGCCTTTTGAAAGTAAGTGCTTTTGTATCCTTTCTTCTTACTTCAGTCATTCTAATTCCTTTCACGCACGGACAAAAAAAAGGGGGGTTAGGATCAAGGCTGGGAAGTGGGGATGGCTTGGGGTGTGGGGGAGTGGTGGGGGAAAATGGAGACGACTGTACTTGAACAACAATAAAAACAGTTAAAAATTATCTGGAAGTTTAAAAAACAAAAACAATCAACATTTCTACGTACCATCACTTTTTTGTTAGTGTTTGCAAAGGGACAGCATGTATCTAAAGACACAGGCCTTAGGGAGGAGGTGGCAACTGTCACAGAGATTTACAAGCATTGAAAGTGGAAATAACAAACTTTGAAAACCCAATTTTTACTTCTGAAATTATAAGAGAAAATGCTATGTCGCATTTGTTTTCTTTTGACTTTTGTGCACTTCCCTTTACTATGGCCACCTATATCTTACATCTCAGATTATTTAACCTATTTAGATATTTTAATGAATGATATTTACAAAGATCTACAAAGGTCATGCCCCCACTGTTTTATCTTGGAACAATGTTGCCATTTTAAAAAAGCAAACAGCCAGTAAACAAAATTAAACAAAATAAAATGAAACAAAATAATATCACGTGTTTTACATGTATTTTTCAATCGCTACCAGCAGGGTGCATTGTCCTAGAATATACATGTTTCATTTCTTTGCCAGGCACTGGCTGCTTCCTTAACCGATTCTCTTCAATGTAAATCATCTACCAAAAGTCATCTCCCAGGCCTCAAGCCTGACTTCCTCTCATTTTTCTTGCATTTTATTATTTTTTACTATATTTATGTTTTCAAAGCCCAAAGGAAGCAGTATAACAAAACACATCTCTACTCAGGGCAAAAAAGGACAAAATAGAAGGCGAAATAATGGAAAGATCAAGCAGTCTAAACCAGAACATTCACAGAGGGAGGTGGACAATAATCAGGGAGTGCCCTTGTCTAAAAAGACTGAGAAATGAGGGTAGGAATGTGTACAGTTTACAGTATAAATTTTGGAGTCATAAATCTGGGTTTGAATCCTGCTCTGTAACATACTAACTATGTGACCTTGGAAAAGTGTGTTAAGCTCTCAAATCCAATTTTTTAAAACTGTAAAATGTTTAAAATGTACCGTCTCGTGTGATTGGTGTACAGATGGAAGGACAATGTTTAGACAGTGCTCTCTTGTACTAAATAGTCAGTATAAGAAAAGATTTTTGAGAGGCCAAGTTTTTTTATAAGCAAGTTCAAGAGTTAAAACAATATGACAAATCCAAACAGTAGTTTTTAAGGCATAGGAGCTAATGCATCGCATTTGTGAAAGATCCTTTGAAAGATGTAGGATCAGTCTTAGGGGACAGAGCCCCTTTAGCTCTGGGCAGTGGTCTGACCAGGCTGTATTTATATGCCCTAAAAGGAGGAGTAGTCACAGTAATGTTTCTGGTGATAACAGACCTGGTGGAATAATACAAATATAAGAGTTTAAAGTTATTAACCTGTAAGCAGTAAATGCAAATAAGGGTAAAATAATTTCCTGTGGTGACTTTACCCATGACACGCCCTCAGTATCAATGATAGAGCTATCAGTACATATGAATGGAAATAAAGCTTTCTAAAACATTTAGAGAAATTATCTTAATGATAAATATAATAAAATTGAATTATGTAAAAATGTTAAATATTGAGCTTTCTAATGTAGGATCGGGCAAAGGTAGGTTTACAGTAGTTCATATGAAAAATAATATAATAATTAATAAATCATAATACAGTAATAAACTCTCTGAATTTCATGTTCTCACAATTGTAAACCTACTTTTGCCCAACCTTGTATATTATATTATAAATAGCTCTGCCTTTATATACATTTTCTTTAGTGGGAAAATAGACTTAGTTACTATAGATATTCAGCGTTCTTCCAAGTGTCTTTCTATGAAAATGTTCAATTAATTGTGGGGGTGGTTAAAAAAACACACGACTTATACCAGCACATATAAGTATATGATTTATATAATAAATGCAGCCACAGCAGCAGTGTATTTTCTGGATGTTAATAGCCTGAGGTTCCTTTTAGTGGAAGCATTAATCAGTCAAGGATGGGTTATTTTATTGCCTTTAATGGCCTTTCTTGATAGATGGAGATTTTGTTTACAGATTATTCTTCATTGAACTGCCATACATTGCAAGCTCTGATTCTTAAGAGATGTTCTCAAAATACAAATTGTGCTGCTGAGAAATCTGTTCATAGCAAATTAAATTAGATAGCAGCATTCTTTATGAAGCATAGGTAATGGAGCAGTATGCTAAAATGCCTTTTCTGAGACATTAGTGAGGAATGTCTTAAATATACAGTTTTCCCTAAGAAACGTTTCTTCACTTCTCTGCAAGTTTATGAGCCTACTTGTTGTTGCACCAGAATAATTTATGTAGAATACATAACATTTGAAATTTACTTTATGATGTTTGACTATTATAATGAATATCTGCCTTTAGGTCAGACATTACCAACAATTTTCATATTTTAAAAATGAACAAAAAAGAGAAGTACTCATTTATATTTTCCAAATGCTTTAATAATGTTGAATACACTGAGAGTACGGTAGCAAGTATTTTAATAATTGTTGCAGTTAATGTTTTGTTTCACCGAAAATAAGTGTTTGCTGTGCCTCTGAGGGCACCATTACTCACATGTGTGCAATACATGATTGTCATTCATCTTGTCTCTAATACTTTGCTCACATAAGGGTTACAAACTGAATGCAGAGTCTAAAAGTTTGGGTATCACTATATTACTTCAGAGTACATTTTTATTTCTCAAGCATTATTGACTTTTAAAATCTTTACCTAGGGATTTAATGTGTTGTGTGTGTGTGTCTGTGTGTGTATGTGTTTTAATTGAAAGCAATGGCTGTAAAACAAATGGTTGTGTTTAATGAACTACACTAAATAAGTCATCCCCTAATTTAATTCAATGTGAAATTGTTTTTTTAACAGAATGTAAGCACTGGCTTTCTAAAGTATGTTGTCTAACTAGACATTATTTTATTTGATAACGTTCTTTTATTTCAAGCGAAGTGTTGCATAGAGAGACCCTATACTGATATTAGTACATCTTTCTCTTTAACTGACATTGATATATCTCTTTTGTTGCTGTTGTTGTTTGAACCATGGTGTTGTTATAGGTATTTGCAACTACCCACCATTTGGCCTTAAAGTGACGACATCCTAGGAACTGTGGATTGAGAGATGTAGACTAGTAATACTCTGTAATAGAAGACAGAGCAAGGGTTTTCTTACACATCTCTCCCTGTTCCCTCTCACTCTTCCATTAGGAATTCTGCCTAACTCTTGGTTTCTAATCGGCTTTGCTATGCCTTTGCCTTGAGTTTTGACTGTCCCTTCAACAATCCATCTGTATTCCCTGCTACATGCTTTCTGAACAGGAAAACATCTAACCTGACATCTTTGCTTGACTGATTTCTGATCTCTTCATTATAATTACACTCTTGATTGCTGATTTTATTTGAGAACATTTTGGCTTTTCCTCTCTCAAATCTAAAGTCTGGCCTTTCCCCATAACCTTGATCCTGATTCATTGCTTCCACATCTAAGGCAGCATGGAGGTACAAAAACCTTCCTAAACTTTCTTTGTTTTTCTGATAGCAAGAGAGACAACATGGGAGAAGCATGCTCAGCCAGTATATGAGTACTGTGCAAAGGAGGTGAAACTGTTCTTATGAGTCTCAAAATTAAGATGACTCTTATCCTCTCAAGAGGTTTCTGGTAATTGTGTGGTGTTCTTAGTTTGTCTTCTTCTGTCTTCCCATCTAAGGAAGGCAGTCTCTGGCAGGTGTCTCCACCTGCCAGGAGTTAGTTGTCACACCTATGGCCTGCTCCTGCAGATAAGTTAGAGTACATCAAGAATAAATCCCCAAAGAAATGTGAATTGTTATATAAAACAAATATATTTTTCTATACTTTTGTGTATTTAATTTTGAAACAATTTTTCTAAGACATAGTTTTTACTCTTGCAACATGGAAAATTTTGGTCTATATTATAAAATTGTTTAAAAGATTAAGTAGATTATTGAGATGGAAGATGGAGGCACGGTAGGAAGGAGCATATTTCACTTCCCACTACACATGGAGAAAATCCTGGTCAATTTACATCGGAACAGAGCAAACAGCCATCGGAAACACAGCATATTTGAAAACAAGAGATCAAAGGTTGTAGCGGATATCGAAAAACCAGACGGTAAGGAGAGTACTTCAGAACAGTAAGAGCCCAAGGTGCAGCACGGACACCAGGGCTGGGACTGAGGCCCCAGCTGGTGCTCTCCAGGCTCACCAAAAGACTAGGGAGGGAGCTGGGTCAACCGCTCCCTCCCCAACCAAACAAGGTTTTAGCTGCACTGGGATAAACCCAGTTGCTTGAAATCTCACAGAGAGGAGTTGGGGTCTCAGTGGCAGACAAGCTGGGGGTGTGAACACCCACGCATATCCAGGGGAAGGACTGCATACCAGAGCTCGCCTGGTTGTTGGTGGCCAGCACCATTGGGACAGCCACACACCTGAGCTCCCAGGACCTTTGGCTCCTGACACCTGTTGGGACAGCCGTGAGCCTGAGTTCAGGGGAGCCCGGTGCCTGTGGGACGGTTGCTCGCCTGAACTCATGCGACTGTCTGAGCCCTCCATCGGGACGATTGCACGAGGATTGGCGCCTGTGTGTGACTGCAGGTGGCTGTGTGATCGTAGGCACCTGAGTGCAACTGGGATAGGCACATGCTTCCTCAGAACATACACCTGAGGCCCTGGGTGGAGAAGCCCAGGGCTAGCTCCAAGGACAGTAGCACAAACATAATTGAGTGCTGAACAGGGAGAAAAGCAATACTGTTACCCCTAGGCCATTGCAGTCAGCAAGAACAGAAACACTAGCTCAGCAAGATTGAAAACGGCAAGAGTTGTTGGATTCTTTTATTTTTATTTTTTTCTTGTTGCTTTTTTCTTTTTCTTTTTCTTTTTTCTCTTTTTAAATTTTATTTTTTTAATTATTTTTTTCATTATTTTTATCTTTTTTTATCCCTCAACACCCTTTGCTTCTTGTATCTTCTTTCTTGTCTTAATCCTTCTTCCTTTCTTTCCAATTTTATCTTCCTTCCTCTTTTTTCTTTTCTTTTTTCTTTCTTCTCTTTTTTCTTCTCTTTCCATTTTTTCCTCTTTTTTCTCTTTAAATACCCACAAATAAGACAAAAACAAAACAAAACAAAGCAAAACAACAACAACAAAAAACAACCCTGGAACTGTGAAAAAAACAGAGTTGGTCCCAAGGAGGGGGCATTTCAACAGATAAGAAAGTGGAAGTTGTGAACACCAGGATACCTGAAGGAGACAGCACCACTGAATCTCACAGGTATTCTACCACAGAAGTTCACACCAAAAACCCAGAGAGCCAGAACAGACCAATTTAAGAAGCTAAGGCTAATAAGAAGAACCTCAAAAACAATGGTAAGAGAAAGAAATAATCCCCAAATGAAAGGAAAGGAGGAAGCCCCAGAAAGAATGCTAAATGAAACAGAGGCAGCTCAACTTCAGATTTTGGGTTCAAAACAATGGTTGTCAGGAAGCTCTATGAGCTCTCAATGAGGTACTAGAAATTACAGGGAAGCTACGATGAACTCACTGCAAACTATATCAACATGAAAAGGGAAATAGAAACTATCAACAACGGCCAAGAGGAAATGAAGA
>PVKU01014255.1:0-24123 GCA_004027475.1 Anoura caudifer
ATCCCGTATGTCTTTGGTTAGGTTTATTCCTAGGTATTTTATTTTTCTTTTTGCTATATCAAATGGGATTTTTTTCTTGATTTCTGCTTCTGCTGTTTCATTGTTTGTATATAAAAATGCCTTTGATTTTTGGATATTGACTTTGTATCCAGCTGTTTGGCCAAATTCAGTTACTAGGTCCAGCAGCTTTTGGGCCGAGTCTATAGGATTTTCTATGTACACAATCATGTCATCTGCAAATAGTGATAGTTTTGTTTCTTCCTTTCCAATTTGGATGCCTTTTATTTCCTTTTCTTGTCTAATCGCTGTGGCCAATACTTCCAATACTATATTGAATTAAATAAAATATTTAAAAAAAATCAGAGTCACATAGTTCATATCAATAAAAGTCTAAAATAAAATAAATTTGTTAGGAAAATAAAATAAATTTGTTAGGAAAATAAAAATGACAAGAATCACAAAGCATATATCCAATAATCATGGAATGACTTTAAAAAATAGTTCCAAAGCACAACGGTTACTTTAGAGGCCTTTCAAGCTTTAACAAAAATTTTTCATGTTACATAAAATGTTGGATAGCTCTGCAAGGATGACCAGTCATTTAATTATGTTTATTGAAGAAATACCAAAAGAATAAATTGTAAAATTCTCAGAACCAGAAAAAATGTAAGTCAAATATTTAGATACAAAATAAATGTACAAAAATTAAATATTTTTATTAAAACATTTAAAAATAAATATTTTATTAACATTTAAATTATTTTTAAATTAATAAGGACTTACTTTGAAACTCAAATTTCAAATGAAAATCTGAAAGAATATTATTGGAGATGCACAAGTTACTCTTAAATTTACCCAAATGTGCAGGAAATAACAACCACTAGTAAACAAGAATGCAATATTCGGTGAGAAAAGAATAACCTCTTAACAAGAGGCTATTGTCATCATGAAGCTGCCTTATGAGGAAACGTTGGTTACCCAGAAAAAAGAACATATTGCATCCATTTATACTATAAAGCAAAGATTGCAAACTGGCCACCCTTGTACCAGAACAGGGCCACAAAACTATACTGGTACTTTAAAAATCAGGAAAAAAAAAAACCTTTATCAAAATATAAATGTTAAAAAAATAAAGCTTGGGGAAAAAAGTAATTCAGAAGGTGTAGCAACAATGGACCTACGTCCCCAGATGGCAGCCTTTGGCAGGAACAGACGTGGTGGGCCCCCCAGTGCTCTGCAATTTGGCACAGTTCTTCTTCCCTCCCGCCCTGCGCCAGCATGCATCATGCATTGATGTGAATGGCTCCATTCCTGTAGTCACTTGTGACTAAACACTCCAGATGGATCAGGAGTTAGGTAGAAAAGATAAAACCATGAAATAAATTAGAAGCTAACACTTGGATATTTTACTGGCTCTTATGAACTGGTCTAAGCCAACTGAACTTGTGCAGCTTTTAAGTTACTTTTGTCAACAGTAGTTTCCAGCAGGTAGAGGTGGGTTAGGATTAACTATTTCCCCACAACCTCTATCATATTATAAAGAAAGAAAGTTGTAGACCCAGTTCTTCCACACATGAAGCTATTTATCAAGTTGTTGTTAGGAAGGATGAAAAATATCTCATTAGGGATCAGGTTTTGGTGCCATCCTTAAGCAAACAAGATAGCAGACTCTTTAAATTCTTGTAGACTATTCAAGCAAGAGCTGTAAGTGTCTCTGTTTTTTTTTTTTATTTTATGCACATACCTCAAATGTCACTAGTTTTACCAATAAACCATCTCATCAACAAAGACCCTTTTCTACTATTCATATTTTGATTAGCAAAAGTTCTGCTGGTGATCAGAGATAAATCAGCTGAAGCTCTCCTACTTGGAGTGTGGCCTTTCTGATTGATGCTAACTGGTTACTCTGGATAGGGAAACCTATTAGGGCAAATTACCATACATAACACACTGCTTAAGCCAAATATATGCATAATAGCACACTGTCTATGCCAGAGTTCTTTAAACTGAATTAGAGACCCCATAATACTGGTCTTTTGTGAGAAACATTTCCTAAGCATAAAAGAATTGGAAAAAGTTGCAGAGGAAAAGGGCAATATGTGATGTCATAAAAATGGCAAGTTTCTGTACATCAAAAATGCCTTAAATTAAAAGAGGAATGAAAAACTATTGGAAGTATTAATGGCAATTATTTCCTAAGTGAATTATATTCCATGTTATATATATAAAGTATATGCACACATATACATAAATGTACATTATATATTACATATGTGGGCATTTCTGTTTTCTTCTTTGTCTTCTTTTACATTACCTTCTTATGCAAGAATGGTTATATGGATTTTCACTAAATGTGTAAGGAACATATGCTTGCTCTAGATTAAGCAGTTTATTTCACTCCAGCATCCTCATCTTGCTTCTTTCCTATGTTGATGCAGCTGACTCCCTTTATTTTTCCTTTTTTAAAGATTTTATTTATTTTTAGACAGAGGGGAAGGGAGGGACAAAGAGAGGGAGAGAAACATCAGTGTGTGATTGCCTCTCATGCGCCCCCTACTGGGCACATGACCTGGCCACAACTCAGGCATGTGCCCTAGACTGGGAAACAAACCAGTAACAGTTTGATTCACAGGCTGGTGCTCAGTCCACTGAGCCACACCATCCAGGGCACAGCTGATTCCCTTTAGTGTTACTCCACTGGTCATAGATCCTCTATTGGTCACCACTGAGGAAACCCCATCCTGATCTTAGGCAAAGAAAACTCTCTTGCAGTGCAAATGACTAGGGATTTTAGTTTTGTGATTGGAGATAGCAAGGTATGTGTGCATGTTGTTTAGTTTTTGCTATGTACCTGTTATACACCATTCACTTAGACATACCTTCCTTAACTAGGGAGAATTTCCTAGCCACTGTCACGGATACTGGAAGCTCCAAGATTATAGCTTTTCTTTCTTCACTATTGTTGTTCTTGTATCTCGCAGAGCAAGCAGAGATTCACAAGAGCTACCACAAGCAGGAGTAGTTCCAGAATGATGTCTTGGTGTCGGCATAATGCCCCTATCCCAGAGACTGAAGGAAGACCCTTCCTCTCCCAGACAGAGATCCACCTTCATTTCCTACTCTAGTATCAACCACTTCCTAGAATGATAAATCTTGATATATCCTTTCTCTAATATACATAAAAAATCATGGTCCTGCACCAAGATTCAACTGGCAATTAAAATGTTGTTCTACATTGGTACATTTCCCAAAGCCTGTGTTATTCAGTCATGCAGTGGACATCTGTTGTTTATGTCTGCCAAAAATCCATTTCCTCTTCGTTTGAAATGGAGCCTTGAACTTATATTGGGAAAACTACTCCTTCACGATTGGGTACAACCATGCAATTATCAATCAAGATGTCTCCATTTCCCCTGGCCAAAAGATAGGCATGTGACCCATGCTATGCCAATTAGATGTCTTCCTGTCCTTGGAATGTGAAGTTCATGTAGAATGTAGAGAAAGGTGCAGTTGGAGCTGGTCCACCCCATCTGCTTGTGACTGTCCATTTGTTTCCATTTTCCCGGTAGATACTTTGGTTACTTTTCCAAGACTGACTCTGAGATTATATGAAGATGTCTCATATTCTTTAGGCCTCCAATATATTCCTCTGTACTTGCTAGACTGGGTTGATCTTTGTTTCTTGCACCTAAAGAATTCTAACTGCTACAAATTCTACTTATGATTTCATATTACGTAAGTATGCTTTTTCTCCAAATTTCATGGTACTCGGTTGCCTCTATCCACCTGCTTTAGAATCCTAAATCTTACCAATCTCAATTACTCATTTGGTCCACTTTTCTCCTGAGGCTGGATCTATCCACTGGATGGGGCTATGATCAGATCATACCTGGAATGTGGTTATTGAAGTCAAATGACTGTCATGACTCATTTTAAAATTATAGTACTTTCCTCTTTTCTTTTTATTACTTCAAATCAAAAGCACTCCAAATCGCTGATGGAAAGAGAAGAAAATGAATGAAAGTAATGATCAGTGATGTGGAGGTTCTCCCTTCCCCTTTTGTTGCCACCTAATAGGAATAAATAGGCCAATGTAGATATAACCAGGGCTGAGATTCCTGAGTTATGGGGTCAAAAATTGAATTTATCTTTGGGGAAGACATGCCTATGTTTTGTGTTAGACTTATTTAAAATGCCTCTTTAACTATACAGCTCTAAGGCAAAAAGCTATGTGAAATAATATAATACATATATTGGTTTCTGGCACAAAGCTTCTAAAATCCTTGTAATTTTCTAAGTGACAAGAGCACCAAGGTCATCTTGTGTTCTGACATTTAGCGTCTGATGACCGTTCCTGACAGAGTTTCTAAATCACTTGGACTTTCCTGGTTTGTAGCAGTGTCTTTTGGTCTAATGAGATAACTCTGGGTGGGTTCCCAGACAGGGGCTGCTCACCAGAACGACCAAGACATGATTAGAGGCTTGGAATTTCCAGCCCCATCCCCTATCACGCAGGCAGTGGAGAGGGGCTCAAAGTTAAGCTGAGGATGATCATGCCTACACATGAAGCCTCTACAAAATGCCAAATATACACGGTTCAGGCAGCTTCCAGGTTGCTAAACACGTGGAGGTGTTGGGAAATTGTTGTATCTGGAGAGACCATGGAAATTCCATGCCCCTTCCCGTATACCTTTCCCTATATCTCTTCCATAAAAAAAAAAATCTTATTTGAGTTTGAAAAGGATGTGCATTTCTTAATTGTTCTCTAAATTGTTAACATTGTTGCTCGCATCTTTAAAAAAGTTTAAAATATGGTTATTGATTTTAGAGAGAGAAGAAGAGGGAGAGCAGGAGAGAGAGAGAGAGAGAGAGAGAGAGATGGAGAAAGAGAGAAACACCAGTGTGAGAGAGAAACATGGATTGGTTGCCTTCTTGTAAGTACCCCTGCAATCTAGGATATGTGCTCTGACTGGAATTAAATCCACAGCCTTTTGGTGTGCAGGGTGATGCCCCAACCTAATAAGCCACACTGGCCAGGGCTAAAAAAATGGTTTTTTAAATGTTAATTATCATTAACTATGCTTTGACTATCAGTTGTGGAGAGACATGTGTTATAATTTTCTATGTCAATAGTTTGTCATATTTTACTCTTCCTATTTGCCTTATGACCCAATCCTAGTCCCTCCTGACAGATATATCTGGTTGAATACTCTATGAGCTCCAACTTCAGCTTTATCTTTCCATTTATTATTGTTTCATTTTATATTTATAGTTTCTGCAGTTTGTCCTTTCAAGTTAAGAGTTGTACTAAGCCATTTAAAAAATATCCAAAATTTTCTTCATAGTCAAAGGGAAGCCATCTGTACCAGCTCAGGTCAATGTGCTTGCTCATGCTCTTCTTCTGCTTTCCAGGTGTCATTAATTCCTTCTTGCTAAGATAAAAAGTCCAACTTTTAGCTTGTTAATTTATTATACCTATATCTTTCCTTTTTTTTGCAATTTGTTTTTTTTTAATCTTTTGGATTGGACCCCTTATTTTCTTGTTATTATTTTGTATTTCTTTTATAAAAGCACTTAAGACTTTTGAAGAAAATTTTAAGAAGAGGTATATGTTTTGAATATCTTAGTTTCTATTTGTAGCACTGTTCTTTGTTTTTGCATATCTTTTTGATTTACTGAGGTTTTATTTGTACAAAATTATGCAATCAAAAAAATTCCCTATTACAAGAATGCTTGAAAAGGCCATGTAATTTATGTAAAATGTAGCTGATACATAATTATATAAATCTTATTGTTGAGAGACTATTTGGTTATACCCTATACTTACAGTTTTTTATTTACATGACCATTCATGAACTGAGAATGACATAGTACATTTCCTTACTTCTTCTGTGCTTCTAAAAATATTTTCTTGAATTTTTTTGTGTTAGAAGTTAATGGTATTTAAATAAATGGTAGTTAAACAAATTTGTGTAAAAATTGGTGTGATATATAGGAGAGACAATGGTATATAAAACTACGTTACTATCAAATAGTCATTGTGGCTTTTACTCTTTATCACTACATAGCACTCCTTTTCTATTTATATTTTTTGCTTCAATTATAATTTATTTCAAGGTTCCATAAATAAATAAAAATTGAATCTTCTATATATGTATGTATATGGCTAAATGTGTGTAAGTATGTATATATGTACATATATATGTACACACATATACACACATTGTCTATTTATATATAGTGCTTCAAATGATCAATTCTGGAATCACAAAACCATATATACATCTCAGATCTGCGTATACACACTCACTGTGTCTATTTCCTTAAATATAAAATAAAGATAGTTGTAAAACCTGCTTAAGAGGATTGTATTAAAATCAAACACTATTTTATATGTAAAGTGCTTAACAACTATATGGTATATAACCCTATGTTACATATTATCTATTTGTGTATGTACTTGTATTTGTCACATGAATATAGCACTTGGCAAATAGTAAATATTCAATAAATGTTATATCAAAAATGTGGAGAATTTCTTATCTGAAGCAGCATTCAAATACTGACAAATAAATGTAACAACAAAACAAAACAGGAAGCTAAACATATCCCAGTTTAATGTCTTTAAGCCTGCGACTCATCCTATTAGAGGAAAAAAGTTAAGGTTTTAATGTATGCAGAGTATACTTCTACTAATAAATAACATTTGTTTGTGGTATAATTTATATTACAGTTCAAATTTTAAAGCTTTGAGTTAATTATGTAAGCATTTGAAGGATATCTTTCATTTCTGAGAAAGATGATATAGCGAAGGTAGTGGTACAAAACAGTCCACTTGATATTGAAGGGCAAGACCTCTAAAATGGGGCGGAGAATGGAGCTAGACAGCCCAGAAAGGAAACATTTATTTCGATCTAGAGATAAATGATTGAAAGGGACAGAATAGAGGAAAACAGGAAACGTTGCCAAGGAATAACATGTACCTCTTGGTGAGAATCAACAGTTGCCAGGGTTTTAAAGTAAATCTTTAAAAACTGAAGTCTTCACACATCTATAAATTTTCAAAGGAGAATTTAATTTTAAAAGGAGAAATTAGCTTTTAATTATATTTGAAAAATAAAAATTTAAAAAATGTATGAGGACACAATTATTTGTTTAAAAGTGTACTTTACATTTCAAATTCAAACTGTCTCTTCTGGTTCAGATGAAAGGGATTAGATTTTACCCACATCCATTGCCTTAAACAACTGTAGAAAAAGACACCTGAGAAATAAAAGTTTTCAGATATTGGACAGCAAATAGTATAGGCTGTGCCCCTGAGAGAAGGGAAATAAATCATGGGAGATATATGACTTTAGCAGTTTAGTACTTGGAGACAATTTCACACTGCAGTACAGGTATAGGAACCCAAACAGAGGCCAAGAATCTTGCTAAGTTAATGGAAAAAAAAAAAAAAGTCAGAGTTTACGGAGGCTGAGTGGGCTAGAATTTGCTGGTGAGGAAAAAAAAAAACAGAAAAAGAGTTCTCAAGATTTTTAGAGGGATCTCTTGAGTCTTAGCTAACAAGTGATGTATACATAAATAAAAAAAACTACCTAAAAATCACAGAAAGAACCACCATGAAGAAATAGGCAGAAGAATTCCTAGGAATCACATAATACTGGGAATTGTTCATTTTTTCTACCAGCAGATGTGTAGATGAACTTAATGTAATATGAAGTTCATCAGATAGAATTCTCAAAAGAGTATCACTTTAATGGGACTACATTAGCCCTAGACTGAATGAAAGCTGCTTTGGACACTGCTCAATGATGTCCTACTTACCCTGTTGGTGAAGGAAGAGTTCCCACCCTAAATAATATGAGACAGCCAACCACGTGGTACCCAACAAGGAACAGAAGAGATTGGCAGCAATTTATTGGCCATATATACCCACACCTTGGGAGTGGACATCATATGTCATGCAGGGCCACATGGAGGTTATTACTGGGAAGGAAACTAACTCCAAAGGGGCCATTGGAAGGGTGGAAATAACAAGACATGTCCCTTGGTTCTGAGAAGATTTATGATTGACTTGTACTTCTCATATGTAATATAGTACTGACAAAATTATGACTGACAAAATTTTGTGGGCTGGCAATGAGGTAAAACGTACTAGGTTGAAAAAACAAGTACAGAACAGCAGTTAAAACTGATAAGGGAACTAATCAGGTGGCAGCCTTTCCTACAGGGTGGAAGATATAGCTGATGAGAGCAGAATTCACAGCTAGATATGTGGGCCGTGTGAAGGTCAAAGATATTCAGGCAGTGCTTGAACTTTTAGTTTTTACATCACAGACACACTATATAAAATTTAAAAGAAGACTCAAAATGATCTAATTGATTATGTAAGCAACTTACAATTTACATCTTATAAGTAACATGCCAGAAAAAATTAAACACAATTTAAAGAAATAAGACATTTAGAGTAACTGACACTATAAAATCTACAATATCCAATACCAATCAAAATTAAAATTAAAAAATTTCCGCAAATGAGTATAAATATATGACCTATAACAATTAGGAAAATAAGTCAGAAGATAGCGATCCATAAATAATGGAGATGATAAAATGAACAACAGTGTTTAAACAGCTTTTACAAATATGATCCACAAGTTCAAGATGGTAGAGCAGAACATGAGATCCAAATGTTCAAATTACTAAAGCAGAACGTGAAATGAGGAGGAGAGGAGCCTTTTATATAGATAGAATAAAAATACCCCACATGGAAGTTTTAGAGATGAAAATATAATATCAGAAATGAAAAAGTGCATGGTATGGAATGAAAAACAGAGTAGATGCAGTAGAAGAAAATCTCAGTGAAACCGAAGACATAGCAATAGAAACTAGCTACAATGAAGTATAGAGAGGAAAAAAATAGGTTGAAAAACCAAATAATCAATATCCAGGAGGAGAACATGTAACAGTTTAATATGTCTGTAATTGGAACCCCAGAGGAAAGGGATTGGATGTGGGGAGTGTCAGAAAAACATTTGAAGATGTAATAAGTAAACATTTTCCAAATTTGATGAAAGCTATAAATCCACTGATCCAAGATGATCAACGAAATAACTGAGAAAACCATGTCAAGTCACATCATAATCAAATTACAGGAAACTAGATATAAAGAGAAAACTTTAACAGCAACCAGAGAAAAAAATTATATAATGAAACATATCCAAGAATAACAACACAAACAATGGAAGCCAGAAAACAGCGAATGGAGTACCCTTTACTAAGCACTGAAATAAAACATGGTTATTTAGAATTCTTTAGCCAGTAGAAATATGTTTCAAATACTAAAGCAAAATATAACTTTTTTTCAGACTAATAAAGTTGGAAGAATTCATTGCTATCAGACATGAATCAGACAAGAAATGTAAAAAAAAAAGAAAAAAGAAAAGAAAAGACAAAAACTTATTCAGGCAGGTGGAAAATGATAATAAAGGGAATTTGAATTTTAACTAATGAATGAAAAGAATCTGAAATATTAAATAGATGAAAAATGGATATCTTATTTTTAACTCATGTTTTACATCTCTAAAATAAAAGGACTATTTAAAGCCAAAAGAATAACAATGTGTTGTGCAGTTTAAAGCATTAATGGAATAAAATTATAACAAAAATAGCCCAAAGAATGGGAGCAGAGAATGGATATATACAGTTTTATGATTTTTAGACTATACGTGAGTTAAAAAATATTTTTTGAAGGTGGACGGTAATGTTGCTATATTGTAACATCTAAAGCCATCACTAAACAAATAAAAAGGAAAAGGTAATAAATAAGTCAATACTAGGAATCAATAGAATAAAAAATGATACTTGATCTAAAAGAAAGCAGAAAAAATAGATCAAATTGCAGATGAGACAATTAACTTTCCATCTTTGTATTTCAGTCTCTGCCTCTTTCTACTCATTTCTCTAACCATCCTCCAAGACAGGCAGTGCATCATAGTGGTTTAGGCCTAGACCCTGGAGCCAGATTCCTTGGGGCCAGACCTTATCTCTGTCACATATTGTGTGATGACTTGGACAAATTATTTAATTTCAGCATTATAATTTATTCCCTTTGAAATATGAAGATAGTAATAGTCCCCAACTCATACATATGCCTGTATAGTCTATATGTACATGTGTATACACCAAGCTCTGTCCAAAAAGTATCCAACCATATACTATGAAAAATAGAGACATTTACTGAAGAAGATGCAAGATATAAGGAACACTGTACACAGGACAATGACACCTCAGTCCCCTTCAAAGAAGGCACCTTGGGACCTCACACAGTTCTCCCAGTGTCTCTTCCACTGTTCAAAACACTCTGCAAAATTCTTTGTTGGAGTCACTATCAGCTGCCCTGTCACATTTTCCTGAATCTCATCAACTGCCTGAAATCTCTTTCTTTTCAAAGGTGATTTTAGTTTTGGGAATGGCCAAAAGTCTCAAGGTGTCAAATCTGGGCTGTAGGGGGCTGAGTCACCTGGGTGATTTGATGTTTTGCCAAGAAACTCTACACCAGACATGAAGTGTGAAAGTGGTGATGAAGCTGCCAATCACCTGTTGCCCATAGCTGTGGCTATTTTTGTACTATTGTATCTCTCAACTGATGAAGATCAGTTGCCGATCTTTGTTGATTGCAGCCTGTACATGTTCTACATTCTCAGGTGTTCTGCTTGTTGGAGGCTTTCCAGAACATAGATCACTTTCCACAGGTTCTTGACCATCTTTGAAGTGTTTGTGCCACAGGTTATTTGCCCTGCACTCATTGCATCATCCCCAAAAGCCTTATGAATCTTCTAAATAGTTTCCTCAGAGGAATGTTCAAGCTTAACTCAAAATTTGATGCAGATTTGTTGCTCTACCTGCTTAGTCATTTTGATGCAATGGCCACACTGTATGCCTGCTCACTCAATGGTGTCTACCACCTACTCTGACTAGTACAGTGAAGTCGTCGTTGTTCACACATGCACACTTCCGGCCACTCACTTTGGCTGCCAGGTTACGTATCAATGCCGTGCAAACCATTCTTGTTATATTAACAATGGCTGGAACTTTTCCTGGACATACCTTGTATGTACACACATCTGTATGTGTCTATGTAAGTGATATTTGGCTCACAATAAGCACTCTCTGAGCACTCGGCATGATTGTGTGTTTGGATTCTCACTGGGTCTTTCTTTCCATTCCCCCATCCACTGCTATTTTCCTCCTCTATTTCTTCCTTTTCTCTAAAAAGTTAACAGAAGTGAAAATTATTCTTGAAATAAACCTGTAGAATTCAAGATTCCCATGATTAATTTTTTAAAAATGAGTAGATTGTAATACATTTCTTCTTTTAAAAATCCCAAATTGATATAAGGAACTTTAAATTTGTACGGATATTGACTTATTTTTTCTTTCTTTTGAGGCAAAAATACTGAATATATAAAAATATTCCTTTTCCAGGCTTCATTTGGGGAAAGATTTCAACTTTTTTTTTGGAGTTGCACATCTGACAGGTGACATTCCCATATTCCTGTGAAGGACAGCTCTGTGGGTGGACTTGGAGCCCTGTGCAATCTGTGCAATTTCTGAAAGAGCTTCTCCAAGGATATAATTTTCCCTTCTATAAAGACAGCATATTGTCTTAGGCCAGGTTTCTCAGAGCATACAAACCCCCAGATGTGTGATATGTAAAAGAAGTGTACAGAGGAGACATCAGAAAGATAGTAGGGTTAGCAGGTCGGGGAAGCAAAACAACTCAGGGAGAAGACCCAGACTTGTGTTGTGGACAATGTCAAATTCTCTGGAATGTGAAATTCACCTCATAACCTTTCCTGATTGGGAGAGAAAAAAACTGGGCATTTATACCTCTGTGTCAGTAAGTAATTGGCAGAGGGACGGAAGTCAGGGGAGCTGGGGGGGGTGGGGCAGGGTTGTGCAGCGTGGAAGATACGTGAACCTTCAGGCACCTTTGGCAATTTTGCTCTGAGACTGTGGGTAAACAGCTTCAGTTTTCCTCAGGCAGTTTTCAAGAGTCTCTGGCACAGGCCAGAAACTTAGAGGGGGAAATTGCAGGGGAAGGTGGGTGAATTGATGGAAGAGGATCCAAGGCAGAGACAAAACACTAAGAGTGTCCCCAGCCCTACACATATCAAAATACAAGGAATGAAAAGAATGAGAATGAAATATTTTCTAAATAAAATTTAAATTGGTTCAAATTTACTTTTTTAAAATTTATTTTTTATTTAAGTATATATGGTATACAATCTTATAATTGGTTACATGAGTTTCAGGTGTACAACATAGTTATTAGACATTTTTATATATTACACTCTGACAAGCCCACTAATTCTAGTAATCATTTGTTGCCATATAAACTTATCACAATATTATTACCTATATTCCTCTTCCCCTTTTCACCCGTTCTCCCCACCCCCTTCCTTCTGGTAACCATTCCTTTGGTCTTTGTTTCTATGAGTCTGTTTTTGTTTTATTTGTTTCTTTTGTTTTTAAATTCCACATGTAATTGAAACCATATGGTATCTATCTTTCTCTGTCTGACTTATTTCACTTAGCACAATACCCTCTAGATCTATTTATATTGCCACAAATGGTAAGATTTCATTTTTCATTGCTGTGTAATATTCTGTTTATGTACATATATCATAACTTCTTTATCCATTCATCTATTGATGGATACCTAGGTGGCTCCCGTATGTTGACTATTATAAATAATGCTGTAATGAACATAAGTGCGCATGCATCTTTTCAAATTAGTGTTCTCATTTTCTTTGGATGAATACCCAGAAGTGGAATCGCTGAGTCATATGGTATATCTATTTTTAGTTTTTTGAGAAATCTCCATACTGTGTTCCACAGCAACTGCACAAGTTTGCAGTTCTATCAAGGTTGCACCAGCATTCCCTGTTCTCCACATCCTCCTAATACATGCTATTTATTCACTTTTTTTATAACAGCCATTTTGACTGGTGTGAGGTGGTATCTCATTGTGGTTTTGATTAGCACTTCCTTGGTGATTAGTGATGTTGAGAATCTTTTTGTATGTCTGTTGGCCATCTGTATGCCTTCTTTGGAGAAATGTCTTTTCATGTTTTCTGCCTGGTTTTTTATCAGATTGGTTATTTTTTTATTATTGAGTTGAGCAAATATATTTTGGATAGCAACTCCTTATCAGATATATCATCTATGAATATTTTCTCTCAGTCAGTACATTGGCTTTTGTTTTGTTAAGGATTCTTTCACTGAGCAGAAGCTTTTTAGTCTAGTATAGTCCCACTTGTTTATTTTTTTGTTGTTGTTTCCCTGCTCAAGGGAATGTGTCCGTAAAGATATTATTCAGACTGATGTCAGATAGTTTACTTCCTATGTTTTCTTCTAGAAGTTATATGTTTTGGGGACTTACATTTAAGTCTTTAGCTCATTTTAAGTTTATTTTTGTACGTGGTGTAAGAGAGTGGTCGGTCCAGTTTCATTTATTGCATGTATCCATCCGGTTTTTCCAACAGCACTCATTAAGGAGACTGTCATTATTCCAGTGTACAGGGTCCAGCACAAATAACACCCCTTTTTTATTACAAAATATTTTAGTACAAAATCATAAGCATGTAGTTCTGTAATATAACAGTATCACACTTAAGCAAACCATGTGACATTTTAGGTGAAATGTTCAAATTAAAACTATGAACTATTACACCTATATTATTACCTACCAACCACACTCAAGCAGGAGTTACTTGTGCCAGACCCTGTATTTTTTTTTTTTACCAACTTTATCATAGATTAGTGGACCATATAAGTGAGGGGTTTTCTTTTTGAGCTCTCTATTCTGTTCTATTCATCTATGTGTCTGTTTTTATGCCAGTACCATACTGTTTGGTTGTAGTATAGTTTGAGATTGGAGCGTGTGATACCTCCAACTATATTTTTCTTTCTCAAGATTCAAATTTACTTTTAAAAACAAGTCAATCATAAGTGTTGGTGCTTCAACACAGCAGGTGGCATCCTCCCCATCTGGTTGTTATAACCATGTCACGACAACACAATTTATACCTGACTAGCTTAGAAACTAGTTTATTTTTTTAGAATAGTAACTATAGAACATCCATGTTTTATTTTAAACTTATTTTCCTTATATTATGACTGTACTTACAAGTTAGCACAGGTAAGAATGATGTAAGAGAGAAAAAGAGTCTCCTAGGTGCTGTATCACAAATTTATTAACTCTTTCAGGTCAACAAAACTTCTAAATGAGGCGGTAATATCTAATTTCTCTGTTGGGTGATTTGACATGACCCAGGCCAACATGAAACAATGGGAGTTAAAAGAGGGGCCATATCTTAGGGATTTCCTATTTCAGAGGTGCCAGATGGACTCTTAAACCCACTGTTAGGCCTAGCAGACCTTTTCCCTGACTTGTTTTAAGACATGGAAAATGTAAGCAATGAGGTAGTAAAATGTTTATTTGGCAGCCACAAGCTCTCTTTTCTGAGCCTCCTTTTACCCCCTTAGGGACTCCTGTGAATCTATCGCCTTTGTGGACATCCTCTACCAAAAGAAGAAACCAATATTAAGTTAACTGTGTTTATTGTAACCTCTGTGGTACTCTGTGTGAAATTGCTAAATAGATACATCTTTAACTGCTGTAGTCATCATGACATAGGACATGTCATAACATGATATTCATGTGTTAGTCAATGTGAAAGTTGTTATTACCGTAATCAGGGATAAATCTTTTTGCCGTTTGTGAGGTAGAATACCAATGCTCTCTGAGAACTTCCTCTGTCCCTCCTTTCCTTCCTTCCTTCTTTCTTTCCTTCCTTCTTCCTAATTTCTTTCCTAACATTTTTCTTTCTCCCATCCATCTGTCTATCCATCAATCCATCCATCCATCCATCTGAGAAAGAGAGAGAATTTCAAGGTTAAGAAGTAAAGCAGGCTGAAATTATTTTATGGAACAAATTAGAGAAATCGACTCTGTATAAAAATCAACTGATAGTGAAATTTGCACATGTAGGTACGAGAAAAAGAAGACTACTCTGAAAATAGTAATGAGGGCTTTTAAATAAGAGAGACACAATTCCAATGTAGGTGGCCTAATAAAAACTATCACAGTCATAGAAGAGAATATAAGAGGATTCTAGACTGAAGCTCTATTGATACTATATATCCTTATCTACACTGGCTAAAGGAGTCTCATAAGCTCCTTAGCAAAAAAGAATTAACATTATATTAGTATATCAGAACCCCACATATGTATGTATGTATTTAGTTATGATAAGTAAATGTGTGTGTATGCGTATATATGTATGTGTGAACGGCATGAAATTTTTATGGAAAGAGATATGGCTAGCCAAAACAGAACATCACAAGGATCTTAATTCTATTTTTAACAGGTTCCCATGCCCACAAATCAAAAAAAAAACATGCACAAAAAATAAAAATCAAACAATGGAACACTTTATTGTTGTCTGGGGTTGGCTCCAAATTCCCATGGAGAGGTCCACTGGACTGGGCTAGCCTCAACCACAAGCCGATTCTTTTGTCTGGGTTTCTTGTGCCTAAGAGGCATAGGACCAAAGTTCAGTGGATGGCCTACTTGCTTTACTTGCTTCTATTCCAAAATTTAAATCTAAATTCTGAATGTCGGCTCTCTTTGAGTCAAGGAAAGCACACCATCTAGCAACAAACAGTGGAAGAAAGCACAGAAAATGAAGAGTATTTGGCCCAAGGCATAGGGCAGAGCTGGTTGGATTCCCTCTCCCTGTGTTTTTGGGGTTGGCTGGGAAAGGAGCTCAAGGGAGCTCCCTTGGCTCTTCTTTTGCAGCTGGGTGGAAGAACTAGCCAGGGTTATGCAACATACACCAGATAAAAGCCTAGCTCAATTAGACGAGGCCAGAAATATAAAGTGTCTGAAAATTGTTTTCTCTGTATAAAACTAAACAAAATGAATCTCTTCTCTTAATCAAGAACATCTTTTGTTCCCACAAGAAATGATAAATCCTTTAAATGGATCTTACTGTTATTTCTGAAAAGTTTTGAAAATTCTAAAATATGTTTAGAAACATTTTCTTTTTACCTCTTATTCTGCTGTTAGATCTAGTGTTCAGGACTTCCAGGGCTTTAGTGTATCAGCTCCAAGTCGAACAGACCTCTGTGGAGTTTATTTGCTCTGTAGCTTTCCTCCTTCTTCATGTGCAGCTCCCATGCATCCAGGTTTTCATCCACTTTGTTCAGTTGGGGGCTGAACAAATGATTAGCCCATGGATGGAAATATCCTGGACAAACCAGAGTCCCTTTCCAGGAATTTCATCTCTTTCTATCACCTCCCTGGTCAGAAACCATCAACTGAGTAGTTGGGAAGCATTCCATGCATTCGCCATATTGGGGAGCCCAAGAAAATAAAGCCGAGTCCCCTCAATCCCTAAAATAGAGGTGAGAAGTAGAGAGAACATGGTGAGAATATTACCATATATAGAAGATCCCTTCAGTATCTGGTTTATCCCTGAGGCTAGTTCAACACCTGTTCTTCCAAAGTCTTGTTATTTTCTGAGTTCTGAGCATTAGACAAATATCTTACCAATAAAATATCTTTTTCTGCTTCGGCTCATTCAAGATGGGCTTCTGTTACATATGTCTGATAGAGTACTGACTGATATACCAACACTTTCATTCCTTCTGTTTTTTTGTTTTGTTTTGTTTACATTTACAGTTTGTTATTCTAGTCCTACTTGGGGCTTCAGCTTCACATTCTGTATTGGGAACTCTAGGTGTTGAGGCTGGCCCAGGTAGAAGACCCCTTTGTCTACATTAAGTTAGCTTGAGAAGCCTAGAACAAAACTGCCTGATCCATGCAAATTCACTTCCTGGCTTTTACCACATGGCCAAGACAGCTAGTTGCTTATTTCAGTTTCCATTCTCCTTTTCTTCCTTGTAATGGAAACCTTGGGTCTTAGTTGGAAATATGGCTGCCTGGAAAGAAGGCTCTATTTTCTAATCTTCCTTGGAGCAAGATATGATCATGTGTCTAAGTTCTGGTAAACGAGATGAATGGCATGTAAGCAGAAGGTTTTGCTTTGTTTTTATAGCTTCCTTACTTTGATCAGCTGGCATATGCTCTTTGCCCCATTTCTTCAAGCCTCCTTTTCAGCTGGCTGTAATGCAATCCAGTTGGGAATGACCAGTTTTCTTGGACCATGAGGTGGAAGTCATGAGCTAAGGTTGAGGGAACCTGGTTCTGTGACATCATCGAGCCCCCTACACACCCTGGAACACATCTCTTCAAGCTTTTTTTTTCCCCACATGGGAAAAGACTTAAACTAGAGTTGGTCTTTTCTATTGTCTGTGGAACTTATGGTAGATTTATGATTTATGAAAGAGGCTTGAGTTCTCCCTAAGGCCAATATAGTTATGTTTTTGTGTGGTAAAAGTACCGAATTCTCATTTCATGAACGGCTTTAGTCATTCCCAACAAACATTAATCTCTTAATATTATTGTTCACTGAAGTTTTCTAAAAATGCCATCTGAATAATGTCACTACCCTGATAAAAGACTTTCAATGTCTGAAAGGTCTTACCATAATTAGCAAAGGTTGTATTTATTTGTTTTTTTAGTTCGGAGATTCCATTTGTTTGTTTTATTCTCTCTGGGAGATCGGTAAGCTCTTCGAAGTCTGAAACCATACCTATCTTATCCTGTTGCCACTGCCCAGCAATGTGGATGGCATATAGTAGATAGTCAACAAACAGTTGTCAAAAAATTGGCAGAGACAGGTAAATAGAGAAAAAAATTAATGAATTTGAGAAAGCCTCAAGGTAACACTGTTTCTATAATATACCTAGATTGAGTTGATTATTACAGTCAAGATTCTGGTATATGAAAAACATTAAACCAAGTAGCATTTCCTATAAGATCTTATTTTAATTGTTTTAGTTATGGGGAGTGGATATCATGGTATATCACTTGCAGCAAGCAGAATTCTAAGATGACCACCAAAGACACATTACCTTGTATATCCTCTATCCCATCAGTGTGGGTGAAACAATATATATGGTAGATATCACTTTTTTAGTGTTTTACTGATCATGCTATTACAGTTGTCCCATTTTCTTCTTCCCTTTAACCCACTCCACTCTGCACCAACTCACCCACCAGCATTCCACCCCACCCCCCTTAGTTCATATCCATGGGTCATATATATAAGTTCTTTGGCTTCTACATTTCCTACACTATTCTTTACCTCCCCCTGTTTATTTTGTGCCTACTATTTATACTTCTTACTCCTTGTACCTTTTCTATATCTCTCCTCTCCCCTCTCTGTCAATAACCCTCCAGGTGATCTCCATTTCTGTGATTCTGTTCTTTTTCTAGTTGTTTGCTTAGTTTTTTTTTTTTTTGTATTTGTTATTTAGGTTCAATTGTTGATAGTTGTGAGTTTGTCATTTTACTATTCATACTTTTGGTCTTCTTCTATTTTTTAGATAAGCCCCTTTAACATTTCATATAATAAGGGCTTGGGTAATGATGAACTCCTTTAACTTGATCTTTTCTGGGAAGCACTTTGTCTGCCCTTCCATTCTAAATGATAGCTTTGCAGAATAGAGTAATCTTGGATGTAGGTCTTTGCATCCTTTCATGACTTTGAATACCTCCTTCCAACCCTTTCTTTCTTGCAAGGTTTCTTTTGAGAAATCAGCTGATAGTTTTATGAGAACTCCTTTGTAGATAACTCTCTCCTTTTCTCTTGCTGCTTTTAAGATTCTCTCCTTATCTTTAATCTTGGGTAATGTAATTATGATGTGCCTTGGAGTGTGCTTTCTTGGGTCCAACTATTTTGGAACTCTGAGACTCTGGAATGGGTTCATTATCCCCTATTGATTGCTCTGTGTGTGTATGTGTGTGGTGTGTTATATTTCTCTTAGAGTGTGAGTAGGATATTAATATATGTTGATGTTCTACTTTGAATGAACCTGGGTTTTAATGAAAACTCAGTGAATAGCATAGTTACCGTGTGTGACTCTTGTCTGTTCCTTGGTTCCGGGCTGCTCAGCAGACAGCTAGCAGAGCATTTGCCTGGCTGACTTTTAAGAAAGACTATATTACAAACATACACTCGTGACAGCAACTGAGGAAATTATGACTCAGAGAGGTTAAATGTCTTGCCCAAAGTCACTCCTTTTACGAGATATAATGCGTAATTCCCAAGTCTCCTGGCTTTAAAATTTATGTCTTTATCTTCAGTCTCACAGAAATATTTAATTCTCTTCATCCTAGGACTTTCTATTTTTACAGCAGTGTATATATACTACTCAAGCAAATCATGAGGCAAGTATGTATTCCACCTACTCACAATGAAAGACTCATCGGTTCCCCTCTGTTTCCAATTAAACTTTGTAGAAGATTTGGATCTTTTTGCATTGCTAATAAGAAAAGGTTGATTAAGATAAAACAGGATGGATTTGAATAAGCTTTATTCCACACACACATGCTCCAGAAATCACACTTTAACTACAGGATAAAATCAAGGCCTTGAAAATTTAAAGGGCCAAGAGGAACCAAGTTAAAAATGCAGTTTACAGAGAAGAAAAGAATAACAAAATTGAAGGTAATAGAAGAATATTGAAGAAGAGAAGGAAGGAAAAAAGAAGGGTTATAAAACAAAAGAATAATAGATTTTCAAAATAAATCTTAAAGTTCACTTTGGTATTTATATTGTATTTTTGCAATTCTTAAACAGTTCCTGTTTGTGACTCATTTATTACAGATGCAGTTTGGCTTGTACTATTCTTAGACCATATGGAATATCAGAATATCTAGAACACGCTGAACCATCCAACTTGTCATTACTCTGTTTTGACATTTGAAATGTGATTGCTTGGTTCAGATATTTTTTCTCCAGGGATCATTATTTTCTTCAAAACTTTGATATACAGAAATGGGCAAAAGTAGGTTTACAATTATGTGTATACAAAACAGAGTTTATTATTGTATTATTATTTATTGATTATTGTGTTATTTATTTGTATTACAACTGTAAACCTACTTTTGCCCACCATGTGCAATAACAATTACTGTTTATTGAGGAGAAAAGTTAAGTTTGAAGTAAAAGAATGAACACTAAGACTGTACTATAATCTCATGCATAAGGTTAATGGCCACTCCATCCTCCCAGGTGCTCAGAACAAAAAAATATTAGAGCCATTTCTTACTCCATTGTTTCTTTCACACCCTACTTATAACCTATGATCAAATCTGGTGACTTTATTTTCAAAATAATCCCAGGATCTGACCTTCCAGCACCAGTTCCTCTGCTACCAACCTATTCTAAGACCATCTTTTCTCATTGCTTCCTTTGCTCCTTGTCTCCTGAAGTCTGTTCTCAACCTGGAAGCTAAAGTGGTTCTGTTGAAATATTAGTCAGATCATGGCACTTTTCTGCTCAGACTCTCCAGTGGCTCCCCATTTATCCCAGAGTAAAATCCTAAACTCACTCAAGTGTCACCTCCCTGAAATCTTCTCTGTCCACTCTTCTGAAATTTCCAACTGCCATCTCATCCCCTCCAGAATGAAGCTTCACAAGCACAGGGATTGTGTGTATGTGTGTTTGTCTATTTTATTCATGGATTTTCCCTGAGTACCTAGAATAATTCCATGTACAGAGTAAGTATGTGCTAACTATTTGTTGAAGGAATAAATGAATGGTTATTGATTTAAACTGCCTCTGAGGAATACAGTATAAACAGTTATCGAACTTCTTATTAACTTTGGCTGATTTATCTAGATATATCTAGTTACAAAATATCTAGTTATGTATAGATATTATTTAATTATCCCAGCAAAGAAGTTATCATAATCCAAAGATGAGCTACAATATGGCCTTTTGAGGATTTGTAATTAATAGGTTACTGTTGAAATATAGCAGGTACAAAGAAAAATGTTTGTAAGGGATGAAGCTGGAGGAACAGACAGAGCCCAAACCATGAAATCTTTGATATGTGCTGATAAGAAGTTTGGATTTTTGCCCTGAATAGTGTAGCTCAGTGGGTTGGGCATCATCCTGCAAATTGCAAGATTGCCAATTCCATTCCAGGTCAGGGCATATGCATGGGTTGAGGGCTGGTCCCTGGTTGGGGGTGTGCAAGAGGCAACTTATTGATATTTCTCTCAAGCATCCATGTTTCTCTCCCTCCCTCTCTCCCTTCTCTTCTCTCTAAATATAAATAAAAATTTTTTAAAAAGAACTTTGGATTTTAACCTTGGAGGGAGTATAGTATGGCCACCATCAAGGTTTAAGAGATTTCAAGCCCATCAAAGGAATAGGTAGGCACATGAGAGGTAGTAATAGACAGCAAGCTTTAGTGGGCAGTGCTTCGGTGGGGTTTCATGAGAGAGGAAGTCCCTTATAGTCTGAGACTGTCCAGAGGCTTCTGGGCAAAGAGGCCCATATGTACTTACTTACATAGTAAGTTTCTTTCTTTTTTTTTAAAGGAAAAGGTAGTTTTTAATAATTTTTAAAGCAATGATGAACATCAAGGGAGGGGGTGGGTAATTTTGGATTGGGAGGATACCTGGCAGTTGTGTGTAGCCCCAGTGAAGTTCAGCAAACACAATGAGGAATGTCTTGTAGAAAACTACAAGGAAAGCCAAGTATACAGCAGTGGTCACGGAAGAATAATAACAGCAAAGCAACAGATTTAAGGAGTATTAAGGAAAAAAATTGACAGGACTTAGTCACTGGACAAATGTGAAGTTTGAATGTAATTTCTGACTTGAAAAAATGGATAGGAAGTGGTCATGTGTCAAGATAGGAAAAACAGGAGACAAGCACATTTGCAGGTAGGAGGAAGATGGTGAGTTCAATTTATAATGTAAGTTTGAAATGCTATAAAACAATCAAGTCAAGAAGTTTTGCTTGTTTGTTTTTCTTAAATTATCCACCATCTACATGGATCTGGAGTGGACCAGGATTGAAAATTTGAATGTTAGAATATTAAAGTTAAATGGCAGTTAAAATCAAGAAATCAATGAGATTTTCTGTATGAGAGATAAAGGAGGAAAATCAACAGTTATTGATATCATAACCATCAGAAGAAAAGAATTCCAAGAAGAAAGATGGTCAATAACACCATTAGTAGTAGAGAGGTCCTATAAAGTAAGGACTGAAACATGTCTGTTATATTAAGCAACTAGAAAGACATTTGTAAGATTGGAATTAATGATGCATTTAGAAAAAGCACATTGGTTGAATCAGACCAAGAAATGGGACGGTGAGTACGGCAAAAGTAAGTACATGTTGCTTTTGGAGAAACATGGCCATAGGAGGAAAAGAAAAAGTAAAATCATCACTAGAAGGGGAAAAGAGACAAGATGGGAGATGTTGAAAGAAAAAAGAAGTTAAAGATAGCAAATAGAGGAGATACACTTGATTTAAGTAAGGTTTCCAAAGAAATGGACATCTGTGATTCAAAAAGCAGATGGGAGGACTTCTGGCCAAGATGGAGGCATAGCTGGTCACGCTGAGCCTCCTCTCACAACCAAAATTAAGGACAACAAAAATATAGAACCAAAAAAAAAAGAAAACCCAACCAGGACAGAGAGAAAATTGAATAGTGCGGGAGTCTGACAACATCCACCCAGCAGCCAGCAGAGTCTGCAGCTGGGGGAGTTGGGTCTCAGTGCTGGGCGCACGGTCACCCCAGGCACACAGGTGGCGGCATTGCCAAACGGGAGCAGATCCAGCGATGCGCACAAGGAGGCTGACCGCGGACACAAATTCGTGCACGCAACTTTGCGTACAGATAAACCAGGTGAAAACAGGCAAAGGACAGACTGTACAATGCAGGGCCCCAGCTCCGGGAAGTGAAGCCTAGAAGTACCCATTGAAAATACCTGTGGGGGCTGAGGTGCCAAGAGGGAGTCCCAGCCTCACAGGAGAGTTTGTTGGGGAGACCCAAGGGGTCCTGGAGCGTACGCAGACCCACCCACATGGAGGTCAGCACCAGAGGGGCCCAATTTGATGGGGGGAGGAGGCTGAGGAGACTGGAATCTGCGAAAGAGTGCAGAGCAAGTGCCATTGTCCCCTCTCAGACCCCGCCCCCACATCTAACATTACAACCCAGCAACTGGGCTGCCCCGCCCTGGGGAACAACTAAGACTCTGCCCCTCACTATGTAACAGTCACGACCAGAGAAAAACAGAAAAACCAAAACCAAGGATGGCTCAGGTGGGAGAACAGACCAGGGCCCCGGAGCTGATTCACCTGAGCGACCAGAAGGTGATCAGCCTATCAGATGCAGAGCTCGTAGCACTGGTAGCCAACCTATAGGATGCACAGTTCAAAGCACTGGTGATTAGGAAGCTCACAGAATTGGTTGATTTTGGTCACAAATTAGATGAGCAAATGAAGGCTACAATAAGTGGAATGAAGAAAAATACACAAGGAACCAATAGTGATGGGAGGAAAACTGGGACTCAAATCAATGGAGTGGACCAGAAGGAAGAAAGAAACAACCAAACAGAAAAGAATGAAGAAACAAGCATTCAAAAAAATGAGGAGAGGCTTAGGAACTTCCAGGACATCTTTAAATGTCCCAACATCCGAATTATAGGGGCACCAGAAGGGGAAGAGGAAGAGCAACAAGTGGAAAACTTATTTAAACAAATAATAAAGGAGAACTTTCCCAATCTGGCAAAGGAAATAGACTTCAGGAAGTCCAGGAAGCTCAGAGAGTCCCAAAGAAGGTGGACCCAAGGAGGAACACACCAAGGCACATCATCATTACATTAGCCAACATTAAAATGAAGGAGAGAATTCTAGAAGCAGCTACGAATAAGGAGACAGTCACCTACAAAGGAGTTCCCATCAGACTGTCAGCTGATTTCTCAAAAGAGACCTTCCAGGCAAGAAGGGGCTGGAAAGAAGTATTCCAAGTCATGAAAGTCAAGGACCTACATCCAAGATTGCTCTATCCAGCAAAGCTGTCATTTAGAATGGAAGGGAAGATAAAGTGCTTCTCAGATAAGGTCAAGTTCAAGGAGTTCATCATCACCAAGCCCTTATTATATGAAATGTTAAAGGGACT
>PVKU01014256.1:0-24120 GCA_004027475.1 Anoura caudifer
TTTCTTTTTTTTAAAAAATATATTTTATTGATTATGCTATTACAATTGTCCCATTTCCCCCCCTTTATTTCCCTCCCCCCTGCACACCCCCTCCCACCCACATTCCCCTGCTTTAGTTCATGCCCATGGATCATATTTATAAGTTCTTTGGCTTCTACATTTCCTATACTATTCTTAACCTTCTCCTATCTATTTTCTACTTACCATTTATGCTGCTTAATTCTCTGTACCTTTACCCCCTCTTTCCTCCTCCCCCGCTGATAACCCTCCATGTGATCTCCATTTCTCTGATTCTGTTCCTGTTCTAGCTGTTTGCTTAGTTTGTTCTTGTTTTTGTTTTTGGTTTGGTTGTTAATAGCTGTGAGTTTGCTGTCATTTTACTGTTCATATTTTTTATCTTCTTTTTCTTAGATAAGTCCCTTTAACATTTCATATAATAAGGGCCTGGTGATGATGGACTCCTTTAACTTGACCTTATCTGAGAAGCACTTTATCTGCCCTTCCATTCTAAATGATAGCTTTGCTGCCATTAGAGTCATCTTGGATGTAGGTCCTTGCCTTTCATGACTTGGAATACTTCTTTCCAGCCCCTTCTTGCCTGCAAGATTTCTTTTGAGAAATCAGCTGAGAGTCTTATGGGAACTCCTTTGCAGGTAACTGTCACCTTTTCTCTTGCTGCATCTAAGATTCTCTCCTTATCTTTAATCTTGGGTAATGTAATTATGATGATTCTTGGTGTGTTCCTCCTTGACTCCAGCTTCTTTGGGACTCTCTGAGCTTCCTGGACTTCCTGGAAGTCTATTTCCCTCACCAGATTGGAGAAGTTCTCCTTCATTATTTTTTCAAATAAGTTGTCTATTTCTTGCTCTTCCTCTTCTCCTTCTGGCACCCCTGTGATTTGGATGTTGGAATGTTTAAAGTTGTCTTGGAGGTTCTTAAGCCTCTCCTCATTTTTTTTGAATTCTAGTTTCTTCATTATGTTCTGGTTGAATGTTTCTTCCTTCCTTCTGGTTCACACTGTTGATTTTAGTACCGGTTTCCTTCCTGTCACTGTTGGTTCCCTGTGCATTTTCCTTTATTTCACTTAGCATAGACTTCATTTTTTCATCTAATTTTCAACCATATTCAATTAATTCTGTGAGCATCCTGATTACCAGTGTTTTGAACTCTGTGTCTCATAGGTTGGCTATCTCTTTGTCGCTTAGTTGTATTTTTTTCTGGCGATTTGATCTGTTCTTTCATTTGGGGCTTTTTTTTTTTTTTTTTTTTTTTTTTTTTTTTTTTTTTTTTTTTTTTTTTTTTTTTTTTTTTTTTTTTTTTTTTTTTTTTTTTTTTTTTTTTTTTTTTTTTTTTTTTTTTGTCTCATTTCAGTGTGCCTGTTACATAGTAAGGGGTAGAGCCTTCGATGTTCACTAGGGCGGGGGAACTAATGTTACTGCATTATGACGCTGTATGTGGGGCAGGGGTCGGAGACGGAACAATGCTGCTTGCTCCACTCCCTGCAGGTTTTCAGTCATTTCCCCTGTTACCCACAATCAAATTGGGCCCTTCTGTTGCTGAGTCCTGCATGGGCAGGTTTGTGTACATTCTAATACCCTGTGGGTCTCTTCAACAAACTCTTATTTGAGGCTGGGAGTTTCTCCCGTTGCCACCTCAATCCCCACAGGCATTTTCAATCAGGTTTGAGGCTTTCTTTCCCTGAACTGGAACCCTGGGTTTCGTGGTCTGTCTCGCTCCCCAGTTGTTCCTCCTGGTTTATTTGCACTCGAATGTGGGACCACCCAGTCTGCAGTTTGCCACCTCGCCCGGTCTTCTGGCTGCCTCCTTGCCTGACATGGTCCTCCAGCTGCCATCTTGCCGCAAGTCCACTCTGCATGGCTGCCCATCTCCATCCCTCCTACTGGTCTGGATGAGTGTTTCTTCTTTAACTCCCTGGTTGTTGGACTTCCACAAAATTCAATTTTTCTGTCAGTTCTGGTTGTTTTTGTTTTTAAATTTATTGTTCTTCTTTTGGTTGTGTGAGGAGGCACAGTGCATCTACGTACGCCTCCGTCTTGGCTGGAAGTCTCTTTTTTCCTTTCATCGTGCTGAAGAAACTTGACCTTCTATTCTGGGAATTTGTTAAATGTTCTTTCTTTTTAAAATAATATTTATTTATTTTTAGAGAGAGGGGAAGGGAGGGAGAAAGAGAGGGAGAGAAATACTGCTGTGAGAGGGAAACATCAATCTGTTGCCTCTGATATCGGCCCCAACTGTGATCCAAACCCTCAACCTAGGCATGTGCCCTGACCAGGAATTGAACAAATGACCTTTTGCTTTGCAGGATGGTGTTCAACCTGAACAATGGTGGTCAGGGCTGTTAAATGGTATTTCTTTGATAACTTCATATTTTCCATTTTCTCTGTTTTCTCATTTTAGAGCTCCTATTGTTTAGATGTCAGACCATCTGGAATGAGTCTTCAAATTTTAAATTATATTATCCCATTTTTCATTTTCTAAAATTGTGATTTCAGATCTTTCTGTTAAATTTCCATGCCCTTGTTTTCTGAATATACACTCTTAAAAATTTATTTTTTGTTCATGGATTAATATTTTAAAATCTTTCTGGGGAGGTTAATTATATTTTCTTAATTGTTGTCCTGCTTTCTGCTTAATAGGATGTTTGGATCCTCTGAATTTCTTTGTTATTGATTTGGATTCTGTCTTGCTTGCCCAAAGTTTTATCCAAATGATGATCATGGCTGTTTCTTTTTTTTTTAAATGTGAGGCACAGGAGATGCTGGTTGAAAGCTCTGTGGGAGGCCTTTTTGATTGGTACATTTGGTGTGTTCAGGCTGCCAGCTGGCTTTTTGCTTGGGTGGGGGATCCCCAAATTTCACTATCTTTAGGTCTTTTGTCAGGGGTGATTTTCCCTCCCCTAAGAGGGAAACTTTAGTCCCCTTCTTGTGAGACTGGCTGTTGCATTCTGGAGCTGAACAGATGAAGGATTTGGGTTTCCCAGTTGAGAATACAGACTTTTCACCTAATCCCTCAGTTTTTAGTCCGAATCCCTGTATCTTTCCCTGCACCTGATTTCCCCAAATCAGGAGCCTTTCAGTTTCATTTTTACTGAGACTTTTTCCTGTGTGTCTTACAAGGGTGTGTGATAGAGGATTATGTGATTGTCCTGGATATGGGTGAGGACAGGACCCTGGGGGCCTAACTGTCCCTTAAATGTCCCTCAGAAAATTTCTGTTCATAGTATCATGCTCCCTGCCCATCCCTCGGTAGGGCAGCATTTTTAATTAGTTTGCCAAGAAGTTCTGCATGTATGTAGAAGAAAGACTGCTCTGTTTCTATGATTATAGAGTTGGGCCTAGTTTGCAAAACTTATCTTTTAAACACAAAAGGAAGATAATGGTTCTTTGAGAAGAATTCAGTGAAAGAAAAGGAGATGTGGAACTTAGTTATTTAGGGGAGGTCTAACGTGACTACTATAACTCTGTGATACGGAGGTGGTAGCATTGTGAAAGGATTCTTTCTTTTTAATGAAAATTCACTTTGGGAGTTCTGAGCCCTGCCCCTGGCTTTGCTGCCCCTCTGTCTGGCCCTTTGGACCCATTACCAACAAATAGGCCCAGCGTTTGCCTGCACCTTCTGTCTGGTTCCTCCAGTGTCACCACTATAAAGAAAGTGGTTCAACAGCTCCAGCTGGAGACTGGCCTCAACTGTGTGAAGATTTCCCAGAAAGCTGAAGGTTTGAAACAATTCTGTCTGCAGAATGTTCAACATGGTCCCCTGCTGATTGGAGTAGCTTCAAGTACCAATCCCTTTAAACCCCAGAAAGTCTTTTCCTTTTCGAAGTGAAATGAATCTTTCTTTAAAAAAAATAATTTTATTTATTTATTTATTTTTAGAGAGAGGGGAAGGGAGGGAGGGACGGCGTTGTGCAACATCAGTGTGTGGTTGCCTCTCACACACCCCCTACTGAAAACACAGCCTGCAACCAGGTTATGTGCCCTGACCGGGAATTGAACCATCAACCCTTTGGTTCACAGGCCCACACTCAATCCACTGAGCCATACCAGCCAGAGCCTAGTGAAATGAGTTTTTGAAGGTGTTCTGAAACCACTTTTTATGAACCAGTGAATATTTGAAGAGAGCTAAATTTGAAGCCTGTACAAAAAGCTTATCCCTGTAATGTGCCACACTTTACAGACTTCTGCTTTTGTCAGTCCTTAACATCTACCTCTCTGAATTTTCATGAATTCTGTTTCACAAGGATGATTATTTTACATACATTGGCAGTGACATAGAACTCCCCTCCCCCCCCCCCCCCCCCCCCCCCCCCGCACGGAGGAATAATGATTGTTAATGCTGCTGTTGGGTTCTGTTTACATTTACACTGGTGAAATACATGTTATTTATGTTATTAAATATTTTACCACATTTTTTGCTTCAAAAATTTTTCTCCCTATTTTCCTCTAAAACCTAGGTGCGTCTTACAGTCTGAAAAAATAAGGTAAATGCTTAGAATAAAAGGGGAAAAAAAGAAAGTTCACTTTGGGATGTCTGGTACTTTTGAGATCCACTCAGTGAATAAAAATTATGTACATACATAAAACTTCTCAGGAGCTCATTTATTCTGTTTGTTACCCCTCCTTACGTTGGACATAGCTGAAGGGTTGGTGTCCTGAGGTAGACTCTCACTCTTGTGTAACTCCTGGGTTTCTTACTGGATCTTCTTGAGGGCTGTTTGTTCATCTTAGGACAGTTGATCTCTGTTCTGGTAATGGACTATCTGTCATGTGATCATAGTGTTTTAAAGTTTTGGAAAACAGAGGGAGACTAAAGGGTAACAGTGCACATGTTCAAGAAAACTTGTGTCTGAGCAGACAGGAAAAGATATCTGTGTTGTGTTGCCCAAATATAGCTGCCTCTTTAAATAGAGAATTGACAGAAATACAGATTCATTGTGTATCCTTGTGCCAGATACTATTCTAGGAGCTGGAGATTAGGCAGTGAATGAAACAGGCAAAAATTCCTCCATTCATGGGGTTTACATTTTAACAGGAGGAGGTACAAGATGAAAAAATAAGTAAACTATAGTGTTTCAGATGGTGACAAACCTGTGTATGGTAAAATATCATCTGGGCAGTTGGGACAAAGGGAGGGTTGCCATTTTAACAGGAAAAACCAGAGAGGGTCTCAATAGAGAGGGTGACTTTCAGGCAAAACCTAAGGAAGGTGAAAGCACAAACTATGTGCCTGGTGGATGATACCATGTAGAAGGAAAAGCCAGATCTCAGAAGCAAGAAAGGCAGAAAGACTGGAGCACAGGCAGTAAGGGGAGAGTAATGGTGATGAACTCAGAGAGGAGGTTTGATGTTTCTGAAATTGGGTTTAAAAATCTGCAAATGGCAGGGCTAGGGTCAGGGTTAGGGTCAGGGCTGGGGCTGGGGCTGGGGCTGGGGTTAGGGTCCAGGGTCAGGGTTAGAAAAAAAAATCTGCAAATGGGAAAAAAATACAACAAAGATTAAATTTTTAAAAACTCACTATAGCTTCTGCTTTGGTCTCTCAAGCCATCAGTATATTGATGCTGTTTAGTGCCATGAGCCTTGTTGAGATCCCAATGAGTGAATATAGATAGAGAAAAGAAGGGGTCAAGAAATACTCCACCAAGAGAAAAAAATCACTGAGAGAGCAGTATTGATTGATCAGTTGCCTCCTGTACACGCCCCTACTGGTAATCCAACCCTCAGCCTAGGTATGTACCCTGACCCAGAATTGAACTTGCAGCCTTTTGGTATACAGGGTGATGCTCTACTAACTGAACCACCTGGCCAGGACTGATTCTTTTTTTTTCTTTTTTTCTTTTTTAATTTCCAGTTCTTTGCTCAAAATCTTCAGCTTGTCTTCTAACTTACTGAACATATTAATCATATATTTTAATGTCATATCATTTTGAAATTGGAGTATTTTGTGGTTCTGATTCTATTATCTTTCTCTTGTTTCTTAGTCATATGGTCCTGTCTCTTGGTATGATGGGCAATTTTTTATTAAATATCAGACATTGTATTTATATATGAAATATTTAAAGCTCATTTTAAGTATTTGACCATATTTTTCTTCAATTAGAAAATACATCACTTTCCTTTGGTCAGGAACCACTCTGGTTGGATGCTGAAAAGGATCATCTATTTCAGATTCATGCCTTCTCCCATCTAGCAGCCCACTGGGCTCCCAGCTGGAAGAGTGGGGTCTTTACCAGAGCCCACCTCTCTGTGTACTCAGAACACTCAAGAATTCTAAGGAGGCCCTGGCTGGTGTGGCTCAGTGGATTGAGTGCCGGCCTGGCAGCTGAAAGGTCACTGGTTCAATTCCGAGTCAGGGCACATGCCTGGGGTTGCAGGCCAGGTCTCTAATTGGGGGTGTGTGAGGGACAACCAACTGATGTATTTCTTGCACTTTGATGTTTCTCTCCCTGTCTTTCTCCCTACCTTCCCCTCTTTCTAAAAATAAATACATAAAATCTTTAAAAAAAAAAAAAGAATTCTGAGAACTTCCACATTCTCAGCCTCTGAGGTACCACTCAATAAACTCAAGGAGAAAAGGGGGACTGAATGTTGGACTTACATCTGTTTTCCCCTTTTCTCTCATGTTTTGACCCTTTAAGACCTCCTTGCCATGGCTCTGGTGCCTTTAAATGAGATGAAAATTTTTTTGTTTGTTTTTTCTGATTGTCCTTGCAAATGGTTTGGTGTACTGTAAGTTAGTCTACCTTGCAAGCAGAAATCCAAGGCTCACATTATATCAGCTATTTATTTAGGGCTTGATTTTGATGAACCCTTATATTACATAGTTCTGTTCTGTGGTTTTAAAATAGGAGTCAGAAAAGTCTGTGGGGAGATGAATGATTGCTGATGGGTGTTCAGTCTCTCTGGATCCTTCAGATGACCTCTGAGCAGAGAGGCTGTTCTGCTTCAGAGTGGTTGTGTCGCTTGTCCCTCAGTGGCACTCCTTTCACATACTGTGTTGAAGGCCTGCTCTGGTCAGGTGCACAAGCAGAAACTGAAGTCAATGTTCCGTGGGTTATGAAACTCAAATGTTTTCCAGGGGACCCCCCGCACCCCCATTCTCCCTCTATACACTGCCTAGCTGCCCTGCCAGAATTCACTGTTCAGAAATAAATAATCTGGATAATTTATGTGTGTCTTTCCAGAATGTCTTTATGTATATACAAGTTAATATGAACATATTCCTAAATTTTTAATACTTAACATTTTAAAGTAGAAATTTTCTATGAGAAATAGATGTAACCTAAAAAATTAGGTTAGTCTCACAGAATATGGAATGTGTTGAGTATAAACTCTAGAGTTTCATATATACTCATTTTTCAGATATAAAGATGATACTAATAACTGTAAATATATTTAAGATTTTTTTAAGATTTTATTTATTTATTTTTAGAGAGAGGGGAAGGAGAAAGAGAGGGAGAGAAACATCGATTGATTGCCTCTCCCAACTGGGGACCTGGCCCACAAACCAGGCATGTGCCCTGACCTGGAACCGAACCCGCAACCTTTTGGTTTGTGGGATGATGCTCAACCTACTGGGCCAGACCAGTCAGGGCCATTTTTAGAATTTTTTGTGTTTTTAATTACATTGCTTCTGTCCATTCAAGTATTCTTAATTTTTTTTAATTTATTAATTTGAGAGAAAAACATCTACTTGTTCCACTTACTTATGCATTCATTGGTTGCTTCCCATATGTGCCTTGACTAGAGAATGAACATGCAACCTTGCTGTATTGGGACTATACTCCAACAAACTGAACTACCAGCCAGGCCTTCATCCATATATTCTTGCCCTATGACAAAGGTGGCTAGATGTATTACTAGCCAAGTTCACTGGGGAAGAGGGTGAATATAATGAATAAATACCAAACTCGGGGCTTTGGGGAATGTAATGTCACCCAGCAAACATGTACCACATAGCTTCAGCTCCACTGCCCTTATGTGAAACAGGGTACGTATACATGCCGCAATATGGAGGTGTTGTGCTCAGCATCCATCTAACTCTCTTTAGCAGGCTAAGCATTTAGACATGTTGAGCCCACGTCACCGACTACTGCTTGGGGAGACAGAAAAGGAAGACCCATAGGTGCCCCTGTGCTGGAGCCCTCCCAACCCCTACCCTCAAGGCCACCTCTACAGTCTGCAGTGTGGAAACAGCACTATTGAGCAGGACCTAATGAGGCCTGGGGTGAGGCCTGCAGCAGAAACACAACTTGGTATAGATCCCAAGGATGGAGGGAGCAGGACTGGGAAATCATACTTGCGCCTTGGTTCTTTGAAATTCCATTTGCTTTGGAATGTAAGTTTTATGGTGTCACAGTAGAGTTGTGTTGGAGATGCCTTAAAGATAAAACATTTCCATGGTGAACAGAAGATTGGCACATAAAAGCCACCCAGGCCATTTATTCTTCCCTGTTTCAGTTATTACTATGCATTCTCTGTACATACAAAATCATTACATAGATCCTGAGTAGTTTGACTTTTTCATAAGGTGGTCATATTAAGATCATTTGGATAAAGTTAAACTCCTTTAAAAGGAAAAATCCTTTTGAAACATTGTGAAAGAAAATGCAGCCTTGGCTGGTGTGGCTCAGTGGATTGAGTGCAGCCCTGAGAACCAAAGGGGCGCCCTTTCAATTCCCAGTCAGGGCATATGCCTGGTTTGCAAGTCAGGTCCCTAGTGGGGGCAGCACATGAGAGGCAACCACACATTGATGTTTCTCTGGCTTTCTCCCTCCTTTCCCCTCTCTTTAAAAATAAATACATAAAATCTTTTAAAAAGAAAGAAGATGCAGGTGCAGAAAAATCAAATACCTCTTATAGAAACAAAATACCCAAAGATTTTCTGTTTCTCCCCCAGGTTTTCACTCTGCACAAAGACTCAGAGTCAAGGAAACCAGACACAAACTTTGTGCGGGGGTCAGGGCTACCACTCAAACTGTTAGTTTCGAGAGAACCTCTTGAGAATTATCGATGATGTTAATAAGTAAAGAGGGTTACTTAAAACTTGGAATAGTGATTTCTGAATTACTTCAAGGGAACAGGTCATACTGTTTTATGAACAGAATTTTAACCTTGATGAAATTCATAATTTTATTTTTAAAAAAATTTAAGCCACATTTTTCAGAAGTTGCTGTTTTGGTCTTCTTACAATTTCCATCCTGAGAACTGGTCTCCTGACCAGAGTTTTGTGGGATGTTGGAATGTGATCCTAAGCCTCTTACATTTTGTTTTGGGTTATTGACTGATTTCGGCCTGTGTTAAAAAGATTCTGAGTCTGACACACGATGTGCTGTTTTGAAGTCAGCAAGGACCCATGTCTAGAGTCTCCTGTGGTTCTTTTGTTCATGTCTGAAAGACCTCAGTGGGGTAGGTGCAGATAACTTCTCAGTAAATTACTATAAATTGCCTGTAATTTGTTGGGAATTGCCACTTTAAAAAATGTATTGCTTCTGTGGTTGAGTTTATGAAATATGATTGGCACTGGTAAATTTCTTGGAGCTTTTATTTGACGTATCAAGGCTGGAATGAGGGGCAGGGGTCTCCAGGGGAGGGCATTGCCAGGTGTAGGCTGACCTCAAGTTGCACTGAAAGCGGTTCACTAAAAACGTATGATGGCATATTCTTTAAAAAAATTTTTTTCCACTTTTTAACTACTACCACATATGAGGTCTATCCAGAAGGTATCCAGCCATGTAATAAGAAAAATAGAGACATTTATTGAAGAAGATACAAGACACAAGAAACATTGCACATAGGACAATGGTGCCTCAGTCCTCTTCAAAGTAGGCACCTTAGGACCTCACACAGTCCTCCCAGTTGCCATCAGCTGCCTCATTGTATTTTCCTGAATCTCATGGATGGTCTGAAATCCGTTCCCTTTCAACAGTGATTTTAGTTTTGGAAAAACCAGAAGTCACAGGGCGCCAAATCTGTGCTATAGCGGGGCTGAGTGGTTTGATGTTTTGCAAAAAAAACTCTGCAGGAGACATGATGCATGAGCGGGCACATTGTCATGATGAAGCTGCCAATCACCAGTTGCCACAGCTGTGGCCTTCTGAATCATCTGAATAGTTTCCGTGGAGAAATGTTCAAGCTTAATGCAAAATTTGATGCAGATTCGTTGCTCTACTTGCTCAGTCATTTTGAATGTGATGACCACACAGCGCACATGCTCACTCAGCACAATCTACCACCCCCACGGACTAGTACAGTGAAGTCATCATTGTTGACACATGTGCATTCCAGTCCACTGTCCTTGGCTGCCAGGTTACCTTGATGTCATGCAAATCGTTCTCATTATATTAACAATGGCTGGGCTTTTTCTGGACAGACCTGGTAAAGTAAGTTCCTCTTCATCAGATCCATGTGAACTTAAAAATCTGATGTGAAACAGTTGTGAAAGTCCAGGCCCTGGACAGACTTCTGACATTTAAGAAGCTGGTGGTGAGCAGGGTAAAGCTGACTTAAATGTGCAGTGTTTGCTGAGTAGAGAGGAACAGGATCTCTAGTTTTGTTAACTCACCATGTTTGAACTCTAATAAGTTCCATAGGTGATTTCTGTATAGTAGTTTATAATTTTAGAAGTGGTTTTTATATATTATTCCATGCATTTCAGTAACTGCTCTGCAGAGATAACATACACATTATTGTCAGTTATACAGGCATACCTCGGAGATATTGTGGGTTCAGCTCCAGACCACTGCAATAAAATAAATATTGCAGTAAAGTGAGTCACAAATTTTTTGGCTTCCCAGTGCATATAAAGGTTATGTTTACACTGTTGTCTGTTAAGTGTGCAATAGCATTATGTCTAAAAAAGGTATATACCTTTTTTTTAATCTTTACCCAAGGACATATTCATTGATTTTAGAGACAGAGGAAGGGAGAAAGAAAAACATCGCTGTGAGAGATAAACATCTATTGGCTTCTTCTCCTCTGCCCCTCTCATGCACCCCCACCGGGGAATGAACCCACAACATAGGTATGTGCCCTGACCAGGGATTGAACTCACAACCTTTTGGTGCATGCTCTAACCAACTGAGCCACCCGGCCAGGGCAAAAATGTACATATCTTAATTAAAAATACTTTATTGCTAAAAAAAAAAAAATGTGAACCATTACTAAGCTTCAGTGAGTTGTAATCTTTTTCTGGTGGAGGGTCTTACATTCAATTTGTAAAAAATACGGTATCTGTGAAGCACAGAGAAGCAAAGCACGACAAAACAAGGTATGCCTGTTTAGGAAATACTGGTGCAGGAAAATTAGAGAATCAGGTAAGCAGAAACATGACCTGCTTCCCACTGCTCATGATTAGCACTATTTTATCTAGATCCTTCAGGTGTCGTCTTGGCATGTATGTAATCTTTTTCCCCCCATGGCAATGGGATCCTAATCCAGAACATGAATCTTCAACGGTGATTTTAAAGTGTTACTAACTTGAGTATTATAGCTGCCTGTGAGAATTATGGTAAAGAAAAAGTGATACCAAGTGGGACCCATTCCATGCCTTCTCTTGTGTGACTCATACCAACTGCAGTGAGCCTTTCCAGTTGTGAGCTTGGGCTCCCCTGAGTAGGATGTTTTTCTGGCTAGAGTTTATAATCTGGGTTGTTAGCATTTGTATCAATGCTCACAGAAAGTTAGTTTGAATTGTGGGATTTAACTGCCACCTGCAGCCTTTACCACCCAGTTCTTCTCCTGCTTGATGTGAGGGACACTGCCCAGACCAGACAGCATGGTGGCCAGTCTGTGCTTCATGTGTGCTATTCCTGAAGACTCTTGGAACCCTTATGAAGAAGCGGCCATTGTTGTCCCACTTTGCAGGGAAGCAATAGTGACTTGTCCAAGGTCAGTAGCTGGCAAGTGGTGGTCCTGAGAGCCTCTCTAGAGCCAGGGTTCTCTGCTGCGCATCTCTGGAGGGGGCAAATGTGGATGACCACCCAGCCTGTGCCTGTTCCATTGAACACACATCCTCTGGTCTTACTGTTTGATTTTGATCATTGTTGGCCTTTGATGTGTTGTGCAATTTAGAGCTCATTCACAGTGGTGGGCGGGGTGCTCCAACTGTATAATAAAAACAAATACAAAGCCTGTAGGAGTGTGAAATCACGAGGTGACCTCATGGCACAGGTGACTGATAGCTAAACAGGAAGCATGCACCTGGTACAACCAGGTGACTCATTTTCTCATCCTTTCATCTCCCATCCTGAGTGATCTCTGAGCTTTATCAAAGAGGCAGTAGGTGCTCTGTGGTTCCTGTTCAGCTTCTGATATCACCTGTTCCTGCTCCCAGTGGTGACCCCAGGTGTCTGTTATCTAAGTCGAACTTACAGGAGATATATAAGTAGGGGTATAGGAGGGGACTTCATGGAGGGGCTATTTATTAACCTTCACTGATCATTTTCATAAAGGCCAAATTCCTAATTTTGTATGGAGGACATAAAATAGAGATATAAAAATAGCTGACATTGGCTTCATTTCTATCGTATTTTTTAGTATAAACTTTTTTTAAAGGTTTTATTTATTTATTTTTAGAGAGAAGGGAAGGGAGAAACAGGGAGAGAAACCTCAATGTGTGGTTGCCTCTCGCCTGCCCAACTGGGGACCCAGCCTGCGACCCAGGCATGTGCCCTGACTGGAAATTGAATTGGCAACCCTGAGGTTCACAGGCCAGCACTCAATCCACTGAACTACACCAGCCAGGGCTAGTATAAACTTTTTGACCTTTGCATGCAAAGGTAAGTTATTTGTTTTGTAAGTGATAGTGTTTGTTTGTGAACATGGACAACATGCATTTAAATCATCACTAGTGCTAAAACAAAACAAAAAAACAGAAGTGCATCTTATCGGTGGGTCAGTACTCTGCATTTGTACAGAGGCTAATTTGAAAAGAAATGTTCGTCCTGACCACCTGGCACCTTTGTCTTGGTCATTTCTTTGTGGTTTTGAAGACTGCACTGTGGGAAGACAGAGCTCTAGGAGCGAATTGCTTTGTTGGGAAGCAGGTTCCCCTTTCTTCTTCCTAAGGGTCAGGCTGTGAATAACGGCAGTCGGAAGGCTGGTGATGTCTCTTTGGGTGATGACTGCTTGCTCAGTGGCAGCTCTTTGAGGACTGTAGGAAGAGCTATGGTCTGGAATCCCTGAACTCAGATTTGGGTCTGAACCCTAACACCCTCCCGTGAGGGAGCAACGGAGTAGAGTGGGTACTGGTCCTGCCAGTGTGAAGTGCTGTTGCTGTGGGAGGTGTGTACCCTTCAACTCCAGGGACAACTCAAGTGGCTGTTGCTAGGTGAGTGGAGGAACAAGCCTTCGTTCCATAGAACACCAGCTGGCACTGATACAAACAGTGACCTTCATGGATCTCAGATTCCATGTGCTAGGTAAAAGAACCCCAGCAAAAGGGAGCATGTATTCCCTGTATGGTGCCATTTATACAGGATTCTAAAACACTCAAACTTCTAGTGGCAGTGGTGGGTGTGGAGAGGGACTGGACAGAGGAATTACAAAGGTACACAGGGAAATTTTGTGGAGTGATGAATGCATTCATTATCTTGGTCTTGGTGATGGTTTCATGACTGTAGACACACGTTGACATTTCTGCAAAGCAGTTTATATACCTTCATCTAGGGAACCTAGACTTTCAAGATTGGAGGGTACAGCAGTGTTTGTTTACCTAAAGGCTTGAATAGAACCCAGCTTCCATGGGGTGGTGACAGGTGTAGGCTTCCATGCACAAGGACTGCCAGTCAGATCTCAGTGCGGACCAGGCTCTGATGCAGAATGGTGTCTTTGGAAAGTCATTTTGGTAGAGATGGTTCGTAACACATAGTGTTGTTCTTGCCTATACATCCACTGGCTGCTGGCTTTGTGGGTAAAGATTGATGACAATTGTGCAGGGTCTGAGCTCACTGGGATGCCCCTTCCCCTCAATGGATATTGTTGAGAAGTCAGTCTGGAATCTGTTTGTCATTACGTGGCCATGTGGTCCCTGCAGACCACACCAGATGGCCACCTACTAAGTGGTGCCTTGTGGCTGAATCTCCCTCCAGTGAGTGCTTATTTCCTGAGCTCCTTTCCACCCTCCTCCTTGGGAGGCTCAAACAGGAAGGTACACTTAATGTCACCAGAGTCTGCACTGAGGTGCACTTGTGCTGATCGTAACATGATCAAGAACCATGCTCTGACACTTGGCCATGGAGGCTTCTGAGCCAGGCAGCGCATCCTGGGCATGTTAAATCCGGCCCCTGTGGGCTGTTGCACACTTAGGTTCTTTGCTCTGTGCCAGTGTTCAGTCCTCTCGCATAGTTTATGCCTGTTTCATCCTTATCCCCAGGTGGTGACAGCTGTGTGCCCTCTTTTCTGTGGTACAGGACAACATACACAGAGTTCCAGCCACACTCCTTGGTTTCCCTTTCTGGAAGCCAGTGGTGGTGTCCTAGGTTTCTGTCTGCCCAGTGACTATCTCCTGCCCTTTTGGTGTCAGAGCCCTTCCCTAGACACGGGTGTGGAAGAGGGTGCTGTGGTGGAAAAATGGCTAAGGCTGGTCCTTTAAGGTGTGGGCTCTAGGCTAGGACAGGAGTGGGTCTGAGAGAATGATACCAACACTTAGGAAGGGGCAGGCCTTGGGCTTGTCAGGTCTCCCTACACTCACCCACCTGCCTTCTGTGCCAGACTCCATTCTGCCTGTGTTGCTTGGAGGGGATTTTTTTACATCTTCCTGACAGCAGGGAACCCGTCCTTGCTAATGCTTGCTGTATGCCAGAAAGCTGAAGGGTTCCACCAGATCCAGCAGTTCTGCATCCAGATTTCCATCTTTGACCTGACTGGGGTCTCTGGGACCAAGATGGATGGAGATGCATGATGAGGACTCCTGAAGAGCAGACAGATCGTGAGGGGGGTGCAGAGGGCTGGGAAGCATGTAGGGTGTGCCTAGAGGATGGGTGGCCAGGTGAGGAGTTGAGGTGGGGGTGGGGCTCAGTCAGAGACAAGCTGACAGCCAGGCCACCTGGTGGGATCCAACCTGAGAGTGGCCCCCTGGAGCCCAAGAGTGGCCATACTTTCCAGCTTGCCTCCTTGAGTTCTGAACATTTTCCCTGACCAGAGCTGTCATTCCTTCCTGCTTGGTTAGCAATGCAAGGTCTTCAGTCAGGTTAGAAATATATAGTTCCAGTGTTTCTGGCTATTCTCAGGAAGAGATTTGTCCTGAATCGCCTGGTAGGATCCCATCCGACCCTTGGAGGAGGTAGGAACCCAAAATACAGCAGACTTCCAAGGGCCTGCATCCCAGCCCGGAATCTTGCAGGTCATATGACATTGGGTCATAATACACACGTGCTGTGGAGAAGAAAGTCATCCTAGGCTGGCATGTCAGAAAGATTTTGCACATGGTGTCGGGCCCTCCATCCAGTATAATGGGATACTGAGTGAAAAGTAGTTAGGCCTTCAAGGATACAAGACAAAGGGGTAAAAAATGAGAGGGAGAAAACTGTGGTGATGTAGATGATGCAGTTAACAGATACCCACTTGGTGAAAATCTTTCAGGTCCAGGGAGGGAATACTGGCTGAGCTGGGACCGCATGCCAGAGAGCAAGGAAGTGTTCACGGACCAATGGGGTCGTGATTGGGTATGAGCAGAAGTGGAAGGAATGGATTATAATCAACTGGATAAATAAAAATCTGAGGTCCACACTGATATAAATAAATGTGATGGAGGTAAAGTCTTCCTTACAGTAGAACGCCAAGTAATAAATAGAGAAAATCGCTGGGTGTTTAAATAGAGTATGTACATAATCTCAAAGTCTCTCCTCATGAATTGTGTATTGATTACAAAGGAAAAGTAGTAAATTAAGAGTGGAAAAACTTGGCAGGCGCTTGGTTTGCTGCCAGTGTGGGACCAACCAACATGGTGTTCTTCTGGATCTGATACAGCATCATGTCTTTCATGTGTCTGCCAAAAATGCCCGGCATCAGTCTCACAGCGAGGAAACAACAGGATGCCCGACAGAACAACCGGCCTGGACTCAATGAGAACTTTGTGCTCAGGAAGGGTGAAGATTGAGGACCTGCCCCAGTTAAAGAAGACGGAAGACACCTGATAATGTACATTGATGGTGTGGATCTTGGGAAATAAAAATAGCTCTAAAGGCAATACTGGGATGGTGGAGGAAATCTGAATTTGGCCTTTGGATTAGTGACTGGTATTGTATGGGTTGAACTGCCTGCTGCCCTTGGCCTGTGGTGAGAGCAGAGCCACTGTGAGTTACAGGTAAGGGAGTGATACCTCGCCTTAGTCTTAGCACTGAGGAGAGGAGGAGGAGTTGTCAGCCAGTCTCAAAGTCTGCCTCCTGGGTCCACAGAGGGGCAGGCAGATGGGGCTGGCACCGCATCACCTTCTAAGAAGTGAAAGGTGTAGAAGCTGACAAGTGACATTTTCAGAGTGCCTGGGTGTACAAATCTCTTAGACCCTGCTTTCAGTTCTTTTGGATACATACCAAAAAGTGAAATTACTAGTCATATGGTAATTGTTTTAATTTTTAGGAACTGCTATACTGTATTCCGTAGTGACTGCACCATTTTATATTCCCACCAGCAGTGCACAAGTTTCCATAGAAATTGAAAATAACCACCAACCTAGAATTCCAACCTAATGAAAATGTCCTTCAAGAATGAGGGGGAAGCCCTGGCTGGTGTAGTGCATTGAGCACGGGCCTGTGAACCAAAACAGTGTGGTTCGATTCCCAGTCAGGGCACATACCTGGGTTTCAGGCCAGTTCCCAGCAGGGGGCACATGAGAGGCAACCATACATTGATACTTATCTCCCTCTCTCCTTCCCTTCCCGTCTAAAGGTAAATAAATGAAATCTTTAAATTAAAAAAAAAGAAGAAGAATGAAGGGGAAGTACAATTTCAGACTGGCAAACACTGAGACAGTTCTTACCAGCAACCCCTTACTGAAGGAGGTACTTAAGGATGTTCTTCAGGCAGAAGGAAAACAGTCTCGGGTAGAAACTCCTGGACACGAAGAGGAAAGGACAAATGTGTGGATAACTCTAGGTGACTCAATTGGTAAAACAATACTTATAATCTCTTGTGGGGGTTAAGAAATATATACAGTTAAAATACAGGATACCAGGGAGCACATCAGCACATGCGTCAGGGCTGGGGAGAGGTGAATGGAGGGAATACTGACCTGTGCTGCCTGGAAAGAGGTAAGTGCACTTAACTGGACTTTGGTACACCAAGGCTCCCTATTGTAATCTTTACAGGAATCATTCTCTGAGTAGTAAAAGGGATAGTTTATTACAGGGAGGAGCTAGAACATGAAAAATACTCAAAGAGAGGGCAAAAAAGAATAAAAGAAAATAGAACAGACGTGACAAACAAAAAGCAAGATGGTGGCCTCACTCTCAGTAATCACACGGAATGCAGCAGGACTGAGTGATGTAATTAAAAGAAAAAAAACTCTCAAACAAAGACACGAAAGTAAGAGAATATAGAAAGGTTAAATGTGAAAAGGTGGAAGATGAAAGTCCCGTGAACAGCAGCCAGAGAGCAGTCAACACAGGCAGGACGAGGGTCCAGGGGGCATGTTTGTGTGGGTCCCATCAGGTTTTATTCTGAGAACTTTGAGAACTCCAGAGGAGTTGGACGTTTCCCTAGGTGTACCACTTGGGGTGTAGCCCATATTTGCTGTGCCCTATCAATGCAGAAGTTTGTGTCTGCTCACTAGCATACATGTGCATATGCATGCACAAACGCACACACACCCTCCTGCATCTGTTCCTGGAGTCCCCCACATGACATTTCCTCTCATACATCACTGGTCAGAATTTTCTTTATCACATCAGCCTGCAGTGAAGGCCCAGCAGCCCTACTTTCCATGGCAAGAGGTGAGCACTAACCTGTCCCAAGAGCCAGCTTCACGTTTAAAAGGCAAACAGGTGATGGTAGCGCTTACTCCTTTCTCTTCTCTCTTCCCTGTGTTCTCTGAACTTTGAATGTATGTATATAATGGGATTTGCTCTGCACTGGAGGCGATAGAAAATTAAGAATCCGTGTTTTTCCTGATTATCAACTTAAAGATGAATTTCCTATATGTGTGAAAGACATGTCTGGGAGCTGTCAGAGGAGGAAGGCAGACAGACTTGGACACATCAAGGTCCAAGACTTGGTCCTGCCTGGCACAGTTCCTGCCCTGTGGGGGAAGGGGAAGGTGGGTGTGTACAGGTGTGCAGGGCTCTTCAGTGTGATCTGTGGGCTTGTGCTTCCATGAAGTAAGTCCTGAGACACCTTTTTCTCTTTAATTTGAATTCTTTTTTGTTTGTTTAACCAAATGGGTGTTCGTAAAAAGTTACCAAAATTTAATATCCCTTAAATGTAAAAAGGAAATTGAAAAAGTTTAGCAGTTAGCCTATAATTTGAATTTCAGTATGGTGGCTGTTAGGTGACAATATTGGTGGTTTTAATTTTTTATGTGCCAGAAGAATAACTGTCATTTTAAAGATAATAGTTTTGATACTTAAAGAAGGTGACATTGCATAATCCTGTCATTTTGTCTGCTCCATGTCAGACACAATCTAGACAAAGAGGTGTAAACAGAGAAGATCCAGGGATAGACTGTCCTATCTCTGAAGATGTTCTCATCCTTTCTGTTAGTCTTTGGTCATGACATGTTCCTGAGAGCTTTCGTAACCCTGCCTCTGCCCTCTTTGGGCCAGAATATGTTAGTGGCCTCCAAGGACTCCCTCAGGATGTACTGGGTGGGTCAGAAATACTTTGTGTGGTGTTGGTCAGTGACTGACCCCCTGGGGTTAGTTTCCCCTCTATGGTACCAGAATGATTAGCATCTGCTTCCTGAGCTGGTGGTTAAGTTATATGACCGAGTTACTGTCTACTGCTCTGACCTCAAAGGCTGGAATAGGAGATTACTGAGCATGGTTGGCACTGTTTTGGTGTTTGTGACCTCAGGTACTGCTCTTGCCAAGGCCCACAGGGAAGATGGTCTCTTCTTTGGGGGCCTGCCTTCCAGCCCCACTGTCTGGCCAAGTCCAGCCCCACATAGCCTGTGTGACGGGTGTCCAAGATACCAAAATGCTTTGTCCTGCAGTCTGGTTAGAGCCTTTTTCTGGGTATGTGCACAACATGAAACGGGGCTTCCAGAAGGTTCTATTCATCAGACAATGGTTATCCATCTGACTCTGTCAGCATAGAAACAATCTGGTCTCTCCTCTTTCTACACTGAGGAGTCTGAAGTCCACAGGACAAGGTGACTTGTTCTAGGTCCTGGCAGTCAGTGTGGGCTGCCATTCACCAGCACAGCAAGTACTCAAGTACGGTCAGCAGCAGCTCCAGTCAGAAGTGAGGCTGGGGCTGTGGGGACTGTGACTGGAGCCCAGTGTGCATATCACTGACCATTCATCATGAAAACTACAGCCTCCTCCACAGACATCAGGGCCTTTGGAGAACCTTAGTCCTTTCCCACTTCAGCATGATCAGGAAAAGCTGATATGTAGATATTTGGAATAGCATAGGCACCGAAATAGATGCATATGCGACCAAAGTTCAAATATGATACAGAGAAAGATTCAGCACTTAGTGCTAATAACTGGCTCTCTATTTTGATAAAAGAAAGTGAGGTAGATTTTACATGCACATACATTTCAGATAAATATCTAAATTTTATAAAACTCCCGAATGATTTGAAGATAAATAGAAGAATATTATTTTTAATCTTGGAATGAGGAAGGCCTATCTATGTAAGATAGAAAAAGTTCTATGAAGGAAGAGGTTGCAAATCTGAATCCATGGAAATAAAACACTTTTGTATGACCACAATCAACATGAGGAAAGTTTTTTAAAAGGACATTTAGGGAAAACATTTTTTTGCATATATAGCCAGAGGTTAATAGTAAGAATATTTAAAGACTAATGTAAATCACTAAGAAATTCATAAACAGCCTTGGCTGGTGTAGCTCAGTGGATTGAGCGCAGGCCTGCGAACCAAAGGATTGCAGTTCGATTCCCAGTCAGGGCACATGCCTGGGTTGCGGGCCGGTTCCCAGCAGGGGATGCACAAGAGGCAACCATACATTGATATTTGTCTCCCTCTCTACTTCCCTTCCCCTCTAAAGATAAATAAATAAATAAATCTTTTTAAAAAAGAAATTCGTAAACAGCACAATGGAAAATGTACAAAAGGCATGAATAGGTAACTTAGAGGAAGAAATTTAAATGACACCCAAAACTGCCAGCCTGACCATTAATCAGGGAAATGAAAACTAAAATGAAGTGTCATTTTCTGGCTGATCACATGACAAGGAGAGGTCAGTCCCACCCAGGAAGCGACTACTCCTGGTAGAAAGTGACTGGAGGGTAGCATGAAGCCTATGTTAAACCCACAGGTACCTTCCCCTCCTGTCTCCTACGTTCCATCCTGTGGCAGTTCTCAGACCTGTATGCAGGAGTCCTGGCTGGCTCTGTGACCCCCTTGAAGGGGTCGTGGCCTACTGTCATTGGTCTCTCATGAGAAAAACACAAGTAGTGAGCACCAGAGTTGATGCTGCCACTGCAACACCCAGGAGGTTGGTGTGCTTTGCAGCAAAAAGGTCTTCTCTTTAGAAGAAGGAAGAGCAGCCCTGGCTGGTGTGGCTCAGTGGATTGAGCACAAGCCTGCGAACCAAAGGGTCACCAGTTAGATTCCTGGTCAGGGCACATGCCTAGGTTGCAGGCCAGGTCAGGCGCCCAGTGAGGGGTGCGCGAGAGGCAACCACATTGATGTTTCTCTCCTTCTCATTCTTCTTCTCTTCCCCTCTCTCTAAAAATAAATAAATAAAATATTTTTTTTTAAAAGAAGGGAGAGCAGAACAGCCATGTCTCGTTCCTAGTTACACGCATAAAAACGCAAACCCAAATGATAATATATGTGGTCAGTTACATGTCTGCCTCAATACAGAGGAAAGACCTGGAAGATACCTTGTGCTTAACTGATCCCTCTGGGGAGGCGGGAGGCAGGATAAAGATACCAGCCCTTTCTGTTCTTTTTCTTGAATTGTTTCCACTTGTAGTTTATGTATAAGTATATCCATGTGATTCTGAAAACGTGCATGAATGCAAGAAGACATTAGGCTGTTGCTGATGTGCACTCCTTGTTTGCAGATATGGATCCTGGCGGGAGCCTGTCAACCCCTATTATGTCAACTCTGGCTATGCCCTCGCTCCAGCTACCAGCACCAACGACAGTGAGCAGCAGAGCCTCTCCAGTGATGCAGACAGCCTGTCCCTCACTGACAGCAGTGTGTAAGTCCCCCCTGCCTGGGTGAGTGCAACAGAGCACAGCAGCCTGTGCCAGTCCCCGCTGGGGCTTTGTCTTCATGGAAAGTGACTTGTGGCTCTCCCCGCAACTTGATGTTAGTGTGACTGACATACAGACAGACCAACTGCATTGTAGGAAGTGTCGTTAAAAGTCTTAATGTAAACTGGAATTGAGTTTTGCATTAGTTGCTTCTCTCTGAGGCTGAGGCTACAGAACCTTTGGAAGAAGGGAAACCATAGGGTGACATTGAAATAAATTCCAGGGCTGCCTGGTCTAGGGCACTTTGGTTCTTATTTTCTCTTTGGTTTTTATAGTCTTGGGGTTCGCTTTAAAGATTGGCACATGTGTCCTGATCGGCGTGGCTCAGTTCGTTGGAATGTTGTACTGTTAGCTGAAAGGTTGGGGGCTCAATTCCCAGGTGGGGCACATGCCTAGGTTGCAAGTTCAGTCCCCAGTCAGGGTGTGTACAAGAGGTAGCTGATTGATGTTTCTCTCTCACGTAGAAGTTTCTCTCCCCCTCTCTCCCCTTCCTTCCCCTCTCTCTAAGATCAATAAGCATGTCCTCAGGTGAGGATATATGGATAAATAAATAAAATAAAGATCAACGCTGGTTAAGCAGCCAAGGAGGGCATTTGCCTGCCCAGGCAGATGTGACCCTGTTACCATCCCTAAAAGGCTACACTGCTGTGCAGGTACATTTCTTGTTGACACTGTTCTGCACTTGTCAGTTTTTTTAATTTAGAAATTATTTTACAGTTGACAGTTCCTGTCATCTCACTGTGGGGGAACAGGGATATGGAAGCAAGACAGGAGGTTGGTGCAGCTGGTGCTGTGCTGTTCCAGTGCCCAGATGTTTCAGAGACTTCCACTGGGGCTTCACATGTCTGACAGGTCTCAGTGACCATATAGAAACACTTTGAGCCTCCATGCCCCTCATTGGTGACAGTGGATCTTCCATGTCCTCTCCAGGGAAGCCCTCCCTTTGTGGAAAAGTACTTGTTTTCTGACACCTTCTCCTTCACTTTGGCAGGTGGCTTGTTGGGATGGAGGTGCACATTAGAAACTTGATGGTGTCAAACACTGTCTTACTAGATCAGGGCATCGCCCATCCCACCCTCTGGGGTCATTATGGGTCTTCACCTTTGCTGCCTGAGATGTCATACTTGCCCAGCTTTTGATCCTTTTGCTGTTTACCATCTGGCCGGCATGATGGGAAGTATCTACTCAGGGTCAGGACCTGGGGATGGGGGCTGACTCCAGGGCATCCTCCATCATCAGGGCCAGGAAGCCTTTGGCTGTGACAGTGAGCAGATGTGAGCCCGCTGACCACCATCTTCAGGGTCTTTTTCCCACAAGACTGAGACTGCATAGGGGTATGTCCAAAGCTCCCAGCTAGGTTGAGACAGCAGCTATCAGCTGGTCACAGAGACACTTCTTCCCTATTCTGAAAACTGATGAGTCATAGATTTAAATAAGACAGAAAAAAGTGCTACTAAACCCATATTTTTGTAGGTGAACATGCTTTTAAATTGTGTACTACTTTTTATAGTTTACACCTTTCATTTGCCTTTTTAAAAATCTCACTTGTAAACATTCTTGAATATTTTGTTGATCCAGCCTCTCACAAATCTCAAAACCAATCATAGTAGTAGTTGAAATTCAGTCAATATTTGTTAAATTGCTGTTTAGACTATTGGACTTCCAGTCAAGATGGTGGCCTAGGCAGACATGACTTGCCTCAAGAAGCACATCAAAATTTCAACTAATACACAGAACAACCATCACTCAGAACTGACAGAAATCAAGTCAGTGGAAGTCTGACAACTATGGAATTAAAGGAACCTCATCCATCCAGACTGGTAGGAGGGGCGCAGATGCAAAACAGGCTGGTCACACACCCATTTGGATAAAAATTTGGGAGGGATATCTTAGGAGCAGCGAGTCCCAGATCCACACCAGGCACCCAGTCCAGGGTTCCAGTGCCAGGAAGACAACTTCTGGCTACAAAAATCAGGGGGAATTGAGTCGGTGGAAGAAATTGCTGGAGCCTCAATCAGTTCCTCTTTTTTTTTTTTTTTTAAGATTTTATTTATTCATTTTTAGACAGATGGGAACAGAAGGAGAAAGAGAGGGAGAGAAATATCAGTGTGTGGTTGCCTCTCAAGCGCCCTGTACTAGGGTGGAGACCTGGCTCACAACCCAGGCATGTTCCCTGACTGGGAATTGAACTGGCAACTCTTTGGTTTACAGGCCATGCTCAACCCACTGAGCTATACTAGTCAGGGCACCAAGCAGTTCCTCTTAAGGAACTCCTGCATGGACTTATTCAGACTCAGTCCCTCTGAGCTTCAGTACCAGGGAAGCAGCTTGAAAGGTACCACTGGTATACAGGGACAAACTGGCATCAAGGTAAGCAGAGGTCATTGTCCCTTTTCTGAGCCCTCCCCCCACAGAGCCAGTAGGCTGGTGCTGTATCTGAGACTCCATCAACCTGGCTAACACTGTTTGACCCACCATGGAGATCCCCAGAGACTATGCCCCACCCAACTTACAGGCCCACTCAAGGGGCTTTTCCATAAAAATGGCTGGTCTTGGCTCCTGAATCCTATCAAACAAGCAACAGCTGGCTTCAGTGAGCCCTCATAGCAGGCAGATTAGATTCACAGCTTGGCTTTGCCTAGGAATCTCCAAGCCCAGCACAAGTAACAGCCAACTCAGATTGCTTTACAGCTCAGGCAGGGTGCACTGGGG